>OZ024865.1:6432011-6512011 GCA_964017155.1 Oasisia sp. SBJ-2009 | reverse complement strand
TGTACACTGTCCAGGCCTCAGCTCCACATAGGAGGGTGGACAGCACGATTGCACGGTATATCTTGCCTTTAACCCGCATGGACACATGGTGGTTGTTCCAGAGTCTCTGGCGTAGTCGGCCGAAAGATGCACTAGCCTTGGCCATCCTCCTCTGTATTTCATCGTCAATGCATCCATCACTTGATATAGTGCTTCCGAGGTAGGTGAATTCTAGAACAGAGTTCAGCTTGTTTCCATCAACCATGATATCCTCCTCTCGGGTTCTTGTAGAGTTGGATTGGTACAGCACCTCGGTCTTCTTGATGTTAATCTTCAGGCCGAACTTCTTTGACGCATCGGAAAAAGCATCCACTATTTTCTGCATCTCTTCAGCAGAGTGTGCAACCAGTGCACTGTCATCTGCGAATAGCAGCTCTCTCATCAGTATCCGAGTAGTCTTGGTCTTTGCTCTGAAGTGTGTGACGTTGAATAGGTCAGCGTTCTGTCTGGACTGTATGTAGACTCCATCCCCCATGTCTCGGAAAGCCTCGTCGAGCATTGCTGATAGGAAGATGGAGAAGAGCGTGGGGGCCAGTACACAACCTTGCTTGACCCCATTTGTGACACTGAACGATTCTGAGACTTCTCCTCCAACACTAACATTCGCCATCATTCCAGTATGTAGTGCCTCGATCATTGTTGTGAACTTCTCTGGGCAGCCATACTTCCTCAGTAGCTGCCATAGCCCAGTCCTCCCAACTGTATCGAACGCCTTGCTGAAGTCGACAAATACCATGTACAGTGGTCGGTCCTGTTCAATGCATTTTTCTTGTAGTAGTCGGAGACAAAATATCATATCCACGGTGCTCCGGTTACCTCTGAAGCCACATTGTGTCTCCGGAACTACCTCTGGTGTTATGTGGGTAGATAGTCTGTTGAGGAGGATCCTCGCGAAGATCTTGCCCGCTATGGAAAGAAGAGAGATTCCTCTATAGTTCCCACAGTCTGTTCGATCACCTTTCTTGTAGATGGTTACAATGCTGGCATCCTTCCATGCTTGTGGTACAGAACCCACCTCCCAGGCATTGGTGATTAGTTGGTGCAGTCTGCTGAACAGATTGTCTCCTCCGTGCTTCCATACTTCTGCGGGAATTCCATCTCCTCCAGGTGCTTTGCCATCTTTCAGGCCGGCGATTGCTCTAGCCATCTCATCCGTAGTTGGAATCTCATCGAGGCTTGTCTTGATAATGCGCTGCGGGATGTTGTCCAGAGCTTCGTGATCTATGTCGCCAGGGACGTTGAGTAGCTTCTGGAAGTGTTCACTCCATCTTGCCACAACTCTCTTGCTGTCAGAGAAGGTCTCCATTCCATCTGTTGATTTCAGTTGAACAGGTCCCTTCTTTTTGGGTCCCCACACTTCCTTCAGCCCATTGTAGAAGCCCTTCATGTTGTTACTGTCAGCAGCTCTCTGCAGCTCCACTGCCTTCCTTTCCCACCAGTCTGACTTCAGTGCACGCGTGTGTTTTTGTAGCAATCTGCAGGCATCTTTGTATGCTGCAGTGGTGGACCTAGTGCTCCTGGTTTGTAACACTCTCTGGTGGGCTTGGTCTCTTCTGTTCATAAGAGTCTGTAGCTCCTGGTCATTTGGGTCGAACCACTCCTGGTGTTTTCTGTCTGGCTTGCCAAGATATGTCTTGGCTGTCTTGTACTCGACCTGCTGCAGAGCAGCCCATTCCTCGTCTGGTGTTGAGTTTTCCTTTTCCTCCCATTGGGCGAGAGCACTGTCCATCTCCTGCTCAAAACTCTCCCTATGGCTGGTGGTACTTAGTTTTTCAATGTTCAGCTTGGTCGGCTTACTTGTCCCTTGCCTGTTATGCTTTTGTCGTATTCTGAAAGCCACTTTTGACCTCAGCATCTGGTGATCGGTCCAGCAGTTTGCTCCACGCATGACTCGGGTACTGTGGATGTCCATCTTATCCCGACACCTCGTGATAATGAAGTCGATCATATGCCAATGTCTGGAACGAGGATGCATCCAGGTGGTCTTGCGTTCATCCTTCTGCTTGAACATGGTGTTCGTCACTATCAGTTCGAACTCAGAGCACAGAGCCAGTAGAAGCTCGCCATTGGAGTTGCATTTCCCAATCCCATGTGTGCCCATGACCAAGGGCCACTTGTCATTTTCTCTTCCTATCCTCGCATTGAAGTCTCCTATCAGCAGTAGCTTATCTGTATGAGGGATGCCACTGAGCACACTTGCCAGCTGGTTGTAGAAGGCCTCCTTGTTTTCATCTGGGTTTGTCATTGTTGGAGCGTACACGCTGATAATTGTAGCAAAGTTGTCCTTGCTCAGCGGTAGTCTCATCGTCATGATTCTGTCACTTACTGGCCGTGGCATTTCTGACAGCTTTGTGACGATATCCTTCTTGATAGCAAAGCCCACTCCTGCCTCCCTTCTTTCTCCTTCCGGTTTTCCACTCCAGAAGAAAGAGTATTCCAAGTCATCGAGACTACCAGACTCTGAGAACCGTGTTTCACATAGGGCGGCTATGTCGATGTTGTATTTGGCAAGTTCCATTGCTACTAGTGCCGTACGTCTTTCTGGTCGGTTAGCTCCATCTCGGTCGAGGAGAGTCCTGACGTTCCATTGTCCAATTGTCAGTAGTTGTCTTCTTTGTCTTTGTCTTCTTCTTCCTAGCTGATTTTTCACTGTCGACGGAAGATGAGGTCGAGCAGCGCGGTCCTTGGTAACCCGGGCGACGGCCGATCCGGTATGGAGTTTCATACAGTTGTACATTTCATGGAAGCTGCTTGCAAAAAGTGTTGAAATGCCGCTGGCTTTTGCAAGTTACTAGCGACACTCTCTCGGGGAACAAATAGAGGTCTCACACCGGCAAGAACATGTCAAGACAGGCGCAAACTATTTGTCCCTGCAGTGGCTGGTCGAGAGATGTTGGGAGTTCCATACATCAACCGCCCTTGATGCTGCCACAGTGACATGGTTTTCTAGTTAGGGTTTGCTCCCTTAGCCTTCGGTTCTGACAAGAACCTGTACCACAAGGCAGTGGTTTACAACTCTGCATGGCAGGGGCGTCAAACTCCCTGAGTTGTTGCAGTACCTGTACTGCAACACCTGCATACCATAGCAGATAACACACACATATAAATATATATAAACACACACACACACACACACATATATATATATATATATATATATATATATATATATATATATATATATATATATATATATATATACATATATATATATATATATATACTATCGATGGATGTCCCACTACCAGTGATACTACATACCTTGGCACGTTGGTTGAGTGTCGCCATCTACCCGGTAGACCCTACGTCCCAGTATTCCGACATTGGTCGATGTTGATAGGTCGACAACCGCAGATGTGTGAGATCCAGGAACGATGATACAGCCAAATCCGTCATACCCTTTCACCCCTGCCTGTAGTGATTATAAGAAGTAGTTATAAGTTGCGATGGATACCAATTTATTAACGCCGATAAATAGTTTATATGGGTAGCACTTGCTATTCCCAATATCAATGTATTCTTTGGAATTCAAGCTTGCCTAATTTGTGTGAGTGTGTGTGTGTGTGTGTGTTTGTTTGTGTGTGTGTGTGTGTGTGTGTGTGTGTGTGTGTGTGTGTGTGTGTGTGTGTGTGTGTGTGTGTGTGTGTAGGATATCAACTAAGTGTCCCTCTTTCTTTTACGCGAATTGTTCCTGTGTATATTGCGAAATGCTCATATCCACTGTCTCGTTGCCGGTGTAGCAGCCCATATTGTAGTTGATCGCCAGGTGAGAATGCTACGCCACATTAATATTCGTTCTACTTGCCAAAGTATAACACGGTTTCTAATTTGAATGGCATATTCATAATCAATGAACGATTCATACGTGTACATAAGTCAAACATGCATAGGCCCTTATTTTTGTAACGGCGTTGTGCCATTTACCATGGATAAGGTAGCCCAGGCATATTCCTGTGTTGAATATTTTGAAATTACATGGCTGAATTTCAAATTTGGGTCTGAAGGATATAAAAAGCAACAACATAAGTAAATTAATTAATGTGATGGATACAATAACTATGTTAATGTTATATATATATATATATATATATATATATATATATATATATATATATATATACGTATATATATACGTATATATATATATACGTATATATATACGTATATATATATATATATATATATATATATATATATATATATATATATATATATACGTATATAATATTAATTTAATATGGTAGCTAACAATAGGCCGGAATAAATACCATGCTTACCTGTGGCAGCGAGTACCAAGGTTCTGTCCAGTTGATGTCGCCGTAGTTGAATATTACGAAAGACTTGCTGCCGTCAGTCACCAGCACAGACTGGAATGTGTTAGTTACATTTTTCTGTAAAAAAAAAATCAGAACATAATCACTATTACAACGAGTGCTGTGTAAATTGTAATGACCCTATTTTAAACAGTACAAAAACAGTGTATTTCCATAGTCAATCATAAGTCAAATAAAACACGTTTTATTTTTTGGTAAACGGGGTTCATGCCCCTCTTATGGCAACCCATGAGCTTTCGTGATCACTGCCAAATACATTCATTTACACCGACGGACGTGCATTAACCAATACAGGAAAGCAAGATGGGGAACAAAGTAAAGGAGTGTACGTGCACTGTTTAAAGTCTAGGCCACACAGCTGCATGCTTGGTGTTGAGAACGACGGACAATTATTTATGCGTTGTTTACTTACTGGAATCTCATCTATTTGAGACGTGACGTCATGCCATGTGGCGATGAATACAAATGTTGCTGCGAAATCGGTCCCGTCAGACACGTCAGAAGACGCTCGTTGTAGTGTTGCATTATCTGTTGTTGCCCTGTAGTACACCCGGCCATGGTTTCTAGTAGTATCAACTTCGCACCACAGAGGCGCTACGACCGGGCGATGGTAGAAAGGCACGTCTAGTGGCCAGTTAATAGAGTGGTGCAGTTGACCGTCGAGCGAGATTTCGCCATTCGTGTCGACCTGCAGGTAAAATAAGAAGGACACATTCTCTTGAAACTGTTTTGGATAATATTAATAAGTACGAATGCTATATTGAAATTAATAATTTCTTAACGAAGTAATGCTACTGTGCGCAGTGCAAATTAATTTCAGTGTTATATACACATATATAGATAATGTATCACTGATTAGAAAATTATGTTGCAAAGGAAAGTATATATATATATATATATATATATATATATATATATATATATATATATATATATATATATATATATATATATAAAGAGACAAAATATTGGAACACAGTTACAGCAACGCAGTTATAATAATTATGTAGTCAATATGCAATTGCTATTCGCGAAACTATTAGTGAACATTAGATCAAACATGTGCAACTGTTCCGTACAATAATCGTCACAAAAGACAATATCACACCATAATCAGTTATGCAGTCATATTCCATGACAATATACTAGACAAACATTCCCACACAGATCGCCAATTATAATATTATGATCAGCTAATACATAAACCTTTCTGGCGTGGTTCGTCACGTATTCACTTGTACTACCAATCATTCTCTGTATAGTTCATCACGTTGACACACGACTTGCATTCATACAGTTTGCATTGATTGCATAGAAACAAACACTTAGTGGACAAACAGCAACACCAGTTTGTATGAATACCACCTTACCCTACGCCTGATTGCATCGTGACTGTGGCACCGCTGTCGCAAATGCGTTTATGTTTTTGAGGGTAAACATTAAAGCTACTCCTTCCACTCGTTTGCTAATCGCCATACCGGTTCTTTTATGACCATATGTGTAAAGTGTTAGCAGTTTAACTAGTATGCACAGTCAGATAATTTTCAAAATGCGTACTGGTCATTTTTTAATCGTAAAAAAAGAATCGCCGTTAACTGGCGAAACAATCAGCAGCTGCCGACGTCCTGTGCTTTTTGGGTCACGTGCCTTATGCGAGATCTACCTACTAGTACTACGGCACAATAACAAATCGCACGTGCCTTTGCGTTTCAGTCGAAGATTCCAAAGGCAAAGTGATACTTCTGTGAAGGTACGCATTAAGTGCATTGACGCAGTTAGCAACAAGAGCGAGTAGTCGGGGGCTAATTCACTCTTGTGAACGTCTACTCGACGCGGATTCTCTAACGTGTAAGATTATAATAAATATAAGTCTGACAGTGTCACTTACAAGGCAAGCTAGTTTGAATCAACGTTCAGTTAACAGTCACCATTGATATCGCTCGGCATCACTCAGCCAGACACAACCTGTATTTATATGTACCGGTATGTTATGTGATTACGCAGGATCTTGTTAATAAACTTAATAATTGCGAAAGTACACATACAGAGAGAATGGATGACGTGAGGGACGAAATTATCAATACAATTGACATGGGGAACTGGTAGTAGGCTCTTGTTGGTCGGGCAAGACGCGTTGTTGTATTTTTAGGGAGAGCATCCCTTATCTCGTGTAACAGAACGTCAAACGGAGAATTATATTATATTTCACAATTATTAAAATAGTGTTTTGTGACTCACATCTCAGTACTATTACTGAATGTTGTTGATTTCCATTATATTTTATGCAAAATTATTAAGATTTTTATCACAACGATGATTGATGGTGATGAATATATTCAATAACAAAAAAATTAACATGAAAATAAAATGTTAGTACAGTAGGTGTACACTATATCATGCAAGTATTACATATAGCATTATTGCACTTGTTTCCATTGTAGTCAATGATGTCTTGCTGTAGACTATATACCTAGTACCTTTCAACTAACACCTGCCAGCTGTTTTCACATATTTATCAAAATTGTCCTTACAGTACAGGTGTACACTGTATTATATGAATGCATAATATATTCGAATTATAATATTGCTACAGGCCACACTACAGTGCGAAAGTGAGACAAGGCAGAGGAAAGGCTAAGATTAAGGCAGTAATGACAGATGCAGGGAGAATACGTAGTCTGCGGGAGGCTCACATCTGATCAATTTAAACATTTTAACAATCAACAACGTATAAATTATCAAAATATTTTAATATGTCCGTTTAAATACATATTTCTTTTCATTCACATATTATCTTGAACATGGAAAACTAGAATGACCTTTGCACTTGTATAATGCACATTATACCCAGTGTGTCAACACAGACATTAATGCACATACACTATGTGAGTCGGCTACGACTCATATAGTGTATAGCATGGCTACGTAGATCAATGTTATAATTACCTTCAAAGTGGTGCATTCTGAAGGATCTTTTAATTTATTCCCTGGGAAATAGAGAGCAAACAAATGCACAGCTACAAGTGTAAACATGTTCATAGCAAGAAATACCTATGAGGAGACCATCCTAGCATATTTTCAGCAAATTGGGTTATAAAAACACCGAGGTGGACCACCTCACTGATCGTATAGCAGGGGAAATACTGCAGCGATGACTCAAGAAATCAATAATTCAGTGTTGAAGAGGGTAGACATACATACATATTATGAATGCTTGAATATTTTCTGAGGGGAATGTGCTGTTGGCATCACAATAACCTTATTTTGTCATTTCCAACATTTGCTTTGACAAGACAACCTCACATATTCATGTTTGACATAAAATCTTATTACATGGCATCATTATTTACTCCCAACTCCACTTCCACGATGCATGTTTTTTGTTTACTGAAATTGAAAACATGCTTTTCTTTACAGGTCAACAAGAAACTGAACAATGCTTACTACTACTAGTTCAACAAGTTAATATGATATACAGGACAGTTGTATTTGTTGAGAAGACTATACAGCCAAGAGCCATGCATATTAAATGTCAAGTATTCGAAGGTCGACCAAGTGAAGTGATCCCAGTTGCACTGTGTTTGCATCGTGACAGACTCCGCAGTACTGGTGGTGTGTACACTGGCTTCCATGCCTGACTGACTGACTAGAGAACAACGTAGAATGCAGAGTGCTTGACATGCGAATATGGTGACGCCTGACTAACTTTGCAGTTGGTGATGGAACGATGGATGCCATGATCTGTCAAATATGGCATGAGCTCTCTCGACACTGTAAGACAGGTTCGACATACTTTGGTGAACTACATCAGCTTGGATATCGATGACATTGTGTGAGTTCACTATCTTTGATGATATGATATGACGTATGTACGTGGCTAGAGTATTGTTGAGCGACCAAGCTCGACAAAACTTTAGCCACGTACATACGTCGCTATTACAGAGTGCTGAGCTACAATGAGAAGAAGAAGAAGATATTGCATACCAGCTTCCTGGCATTTTGCTGTACATCCGCATGTGCCTATTTAAGAAGCAAAGTGACAATTAACATGGCTGACGTGTATGATACTTTATATGTGACGACACACTTATCCAAAGTCAATACCATGGCAATATAATTGTTTTATTCGTGTTATAAAATTTATATGCCCATATGTTATATATACATTACGCAGACCTGTTATATTGAAATTTTTTACTAATGTAGGAAACATTTTGCCACACTGAAATTAATATGTGAAAATACTAATTGTACAAAATTAAAGTATTCACCACTATCTCAAGTCAGTACTCTTCATAGAATTGTGTAAGCATATAGCAATTGCACATGTAACTCTCAGCCACATGGCAAGGAACCTGACTAGTTTAGCTACTTTTTAGGTGTAAAGATACAAAGCATTACATATATTAAAAAGTTATTTTATATTTACTGATTTAAAAAAAAAAGTATAATATAGTTACTTTATTTAATATATTTATTATTTATAAAGCACATGGTCAAAATTCTGTACATATTTGTTATGTACATAATGTTATTATATGTACATACTATGTATATGTTATCTATTTACGGCATGTTTCTGTAACAATTACGTGTGTGTTATGGGTGAAATCTTTGCAAAAGTATATTTCCAGAAATATGTTTTCGTACGACAATTCTTTCAGAATATTGAAAACATTTCCCATGACATCTATCACTAAGAGATGGAGTAATCGTACTCTGTACTCGTACTCATACTCGAGTACGAGAACTTTTTGAGAAATCGTATTGTCATTATGAATAAGTATAACGAAGGCCTAAGTATAATTGTTACGGATCACTTATCATGCATTTACATTATTATGCCTAGCTACTATTAGGCTAATTAGGCCTAGTTAATATTAGCCTTAGGATACTAACCTGCTGCATACCATATGTGACATATAAATATTACATAGTTACAGTATTATAGTAAATCACTGACATGTCGTAGTCATCTAAGTATAGGCCATAGTCAGAGCATAGCCATACCTTGGCAATTTGTCGTACCATGGCTTTGGCTGAATAAGCGTTAAGGTTGAATGTAAACAATAACATAAATTTAATAAACACAACAGTAATATCAACGACGTATTCTCGTACGCTTAAATATAAGTGATTATAGCTTAGCAATTCATAATTACTAACCTATCTGGAAGAACATCTGTACGAACGTTGCATGTGGACTGTAGTCAGTGACAGCCCGCCGGCCTAACGGCCCACGCCCACGGTGCCCGTAGCTTGAAAAGGGCACTGTCACTGTTCCGAAGTCGTGCTGTTCACGGCTTAGTTCCATATTCCTTCCCAATCATGCGTCGATGCTGTCTTTGTCGGCTTAATTTGCCGTGTTGGTGGCATATAAAATGCATGTTTGTGCCTAAACTTGCTGTTACTAAACGTAAACAACTCGACAGGGTGAAGGTCAGTCTCGCCCCCCACGCCTCGTTCGCGTGAAGACTAAAGCGTATTCCGCTCAAAACTCCATTTCCATAGTTACGAATCGTACACAGTTTAGACAATATACGTGTCGAAACAAAAATCGAAAGAGTTCGCATTTGTTCTATTAATTGAAGAAAATTGAAGTAACATGTATGCATAAACCAACTAGTAAATCATTCGGGTGTATTTGATACCTCCGCTTTTTGAGAAATTATTTATAATCGCTAGGATCAAACGATTTTTACGGGAATGAGTGGAGGCAGTATCTTTAAAATATATAACATAACACGACAATACTCTTAATACTATTATTATTTATTATTAACGTCAACTTATATTGCGCTTAAGTCCATGGAAATCAAACTCTGAAGCGCATTTATACAAAAGGACTGAACAGTCCCAGAAAGAATGGACATACCTGTTGTCAACAGATGTATTGATACATCGGTGGGCTATTTTGGATAGGCATGGCTATGGAGGAATGTGGCAATATTTTCAATTGATCTAACAGTACGAGGATGTATATATATATATATATATATATATATATATATGTATTATAGTAGCTGCTAGCAATATTGTAATGGTCTATTTTGTAACATGTCAAAATTGGTCTATGACACTTGAGAATACCACTGAGACATAGATTTATTACTTTAAAAGTTATATTCAGATACCATTGAGAGTATTACTGAAACTTGGCTTATCATTGATCTGCATGGTCCAGTGGTACTGAATGGTATATTCATATAGTATTACTTGAGATTACCACTGAAACATCAATATACATTATATCTTTAAATAGTAATTGTATATACCACCGAAACAATATTTATCATACATGATACATTCAAATACAACTGAAACAAGATGTTATCATTGAATGATCCAATGGTATTCCAAAATACGAATACGAATACCACTGAAGAATGATTTATTGTTGAAAGGTATGTTCAGATAGCATTGAGAGTACCATTGAAACATGATTTATCATTGAGTGGTGCAATGGTATTGAACGGTATTCTCAAATATCATTGAGAATGCCACTGAAGTCAGATATATTATTGAAAGGTACTTTCAAATACCATTGAGAGTACCATTGACACATGATTTATCATTGAGTGGTCCAATGGTATTGAACAGTATTCTCAAATGCCATTGAGAATACCACTGAAGTCTGATTTATTGTTGACATGGATGTTCAGATACCATTGCAAGTACCATTGAAATATGTTTTATCATTTAGTAGTCCAATGGTATTCAATGGTATTCTGAAATACCACTGAGAATAATATTTTACCACTGGATGGTCCAATCGTCTTGAATGGTATTATGAATTACCATTCACAGTACCATTGAGTCATACAGAAATACCATTGAATAGCCCAAAGTACCATTGAACTTACCGAAATACCATTGGATGGTCCAATGGTAATGAATGGTATTACAAATTACCATTAGGAATAGCATTGAGCACTGCTGAAATACCATTGAATGGTCCAATGGTACTCAATGGTATTCAATGGTTTTCAATGGTATACCATTGGCTCTTTTTTGTAAGGGAGGTGCAGTTAAAAAAAATCATATTCCTAATGTTAATATAGGACAACGAGTAAATCAGAATTACATGATCGAAAGTGGATAGGTTTTCTTACAGGAGTAAGCAGTGACTGTAGTTTCGATGATTGCTTACATCAATGTGCCTGGTAAGTAATAATACATATCTTATTGATGATATGATGTCGGCAGCAAACCAGTGCAGTGACTTTAGAAGCGGCTTAGAATGAGTAACACTTCAAGATCCGAGCGAGAACAAGTACAATATATTTATTTTTGACCCAATAATACATGAATTAATAATCATCAGGTGAACATAAACAAAACGTCATTGCAAATTACTTATGATGATGTTTTGTATATGTTCCCCTTATGATTAACAGTAAAACAGACCTGTGAAATGGGGGTCAGTGCCTCCTGTTAAGACTGAAACGTCGCTATCACAGAAGCCAGTCGTAGTAATTATTAATTTACTTAACCTCTCTACATACGAATGTATAGTGTTATTTTCTTCAATACGATTTTATCTCTTCATAACTAAAACTATTTCTGAAGCATGTGTAGTGCCATGCTTCTCAGTAGTACAAGTAGAAAGAATTAAGTGACAATAAAAAATACATATCACATTTCATTGCGTCTGTATTAAAATTAAAATTATTACTATTCTAATGAGTTTGTGTATTTAACTAACATATTTAACAATCATATATTGTACATACGTTAGGTATTTTAATAAGAGATAATTTGTTAAGTAATACGCAAACCCACGTAAACTGTGAGTACCAATTTTATCCCAAACTAATTCTGGGGTTTCGTTTTTGTCTTGTCATGGATTAGCGTATATGTGTAGCTTTACGGGTATTTTGATCGTTTATATTATAATTGGGATAACATTCCAATTTAATAAGTAAAGTGGCAAATTACCATGCCTGCGAGTTTTGATACTTTGTGATTCGCTATGCCTTATACAGCACAATACTGCAAATCGCAAGCGCTTTCCTTTTATGACTAGAACACGTGTCACTACGATTAGAACATATATGTTGAAGGTTTATTATATGTCAGCTTATGTTTAATTCTTTGTGTGTCCCTTTAAAATATCACAATAAAAACGGAAATATTCCTTCAGTTACACAATAAAATGCCAATAATAAGATTGGTGACCCACATATGGTTGATAAGACATCTATAAAATGATAGTATTACTAATCAGCACTAAAATGAGTAAAATAAATAAATAACGTATATAAATATTTAATAAACAAATAAATAATCAAGTAATATTTCTTAAAAGTTTTTTTTGGTATGACACAATTTGATAACATTTATAATAATAAGATTAAATAAATTATTATAATAAGTGTATGTGTATAGAATAAAAACGATATACATTGCATTAAAATTTAGCATTCGAAATGTAAATGGCAGAGGGTATAAACTATTTCGTGATTAAGTCCTTTTTAGCTACTGGAACCTTTAGACGTCTGAAGTTTCTGAAAAGGTTCATTCAGAGGATGGGTAGGATCGTACAATATGTGTCTGGCTTTCGTTTTCAGTGCTGCATTGTATGCACTGGACAGGTATTTATGTTCGTTACCAATTACCTTGCTAACTGTGTCGACAACATGAGCAAGCGTCATTTTATTATTGTCACTGATATTACCATACCATGTATACAAGTTCAAGAAGATGCTCTTTAACATCGAAACCTTTCAACTTTCTCAGTACGAAAATTCGTTGTTGGGCTCTCTTGTAAACATAATCAACATGATCGCAGAATGACAAGCTTTCTTCACGTAAATTACCTAGATTCTTGAAGCTTCCATTTGCCTACTTCCATGTCTTGATTACCTATCAATATAGTTTTGGTGTGTGAATAACCCTTCCCCTCTAAACATTAACTCTTTAGTTTTTGTTGTATTCAGTTTGCGAAAGCTGAACATAAACTGACAAGTTAACTCGTCGATTAGAAGGAGATACACAGAAAGAGATAGTTCATCTTTAAGACGGCCTACAGTGGTCATGTCATCTACATATTTCGTAAGGGTAACACATGAATTGTTACACGATATGTCGTTCGTATAAATTGAAAATAGAGTTAACCACACAACCTTTGGTGTTTAATTTTCCCACGTTCTTGACAGCAGACTTCTTTACAAATTATTGCTCTGCCAATTCTGGGCAGAAGAGCTGGTAGCCTCCTTTTCGACTTACCCATAGCGCATTGATGCAAGTTCCAAAAAGCACGAATTGGGTTGGCAACGAAATCGTTGGAGATCTTCCGTCTTTACTCGGTGGAAGTTCTGCGTCTCCATCTTCCGGTCCGTACGGATAGAAATGCGATGGTTCCGTTATGCCTTGTACCCATATCGTCATGCAAAGAACAGCGCAAATCGCCCGAATTGACGGATGCACGAGTAGACTCATGATGCGTCTGATTTCTGATGTCCGTTTTCTCGTTTGACGGTCACTATATATACTCCTTACCGGAAGTATGTACGTCATCGTGTCGTCCATCCCGTCAGACAATTAATCATGTGGACGTGTCGTTGGTGTAGGCCTACATAGAACACAAGTCGCCTCCGCAACTCATACGATCTTAGAGATGACAGACACTCCTCTTCATAGATGCACAGAAGTAACATAATATAAATACACTTGAGCGATGAATCTATGTCGCCGAGTTGAACCAGATGATGGAGACCACATTGTATGTTGCATTCTGTACGCGTATGTGATGGGAATTTCCATGACGTTAGACAGACCGCCTTCTCATATAACCCATATGACGTGCACACCTGATTAGCAGCTAGAAAAAGTTGAAACATATATTCATGTTCATTTCAAACAAAATATGACAAACTAGTCTGAGTTCTATATTTCATTTGCAATATTGAGAAGAGTGGATGGCCAGAAAGAGCATGGGCTAGGGCTACCTGGCGATTTCCGATGTGTACTCTTAAAGTTGCATTTTGACATCCGTCATGCTTAAAATACTCATTTCCAGTAAACAAGCATTCCCCATACAGTACGTATTGTTTTCCTCAACTACCTATGAACTTATTTTTCACATAATATGCCAGTTTAAGTTAAAGACCTCGACGAAGGGAATTCCAATGAAAAGCTCCGTCAGACATGCGCAATGATACAAGTAAACAAGACGTTTCAGGAAAGCTGCGTTGCCGCGGTTGTTTTCGTCTGTAATCATCGTTTTTATCGTCTTCTTGACTAATGTGGTGTGTTTGATAGATGTTTGTGTCGTAACATGTATGTGCCTAGACGTAAAGGCAATATCGCAGCAGACGATATTCCGTTGCAATGTTGAATGCACGTCTTTGAGTACGAGTGTTGAAACATCGAGTGTGTTTGACTTGGGCTTGGCTGTCAGAAGTGGCTACTCAGCGTTCTTCTTTCAGTAATTCGCTACCGTAAAATATGCGTATTTCATTGACGGTGTGGGCATGTTCAAGTGCTGGACAATGCTGCTTAATAATAAACTAATAGTGGTGTTAAAATGTCTATAGAAAACGTGTAAGAGCGGGTTAAAATCATCGGTCACGACCACTACCTGTTTCAGTGCCTTCAAGCCTCCAGTAACTGCTTGAGAGGGAGCATTTACTGTTTTGGCTGGTAGTTTGTCCCATAGTTCTAACGGATCTACAAAAGAAGGAGTTTACCATAGTATCAGAATATGACATCCCCGCTTATTTCATCGATAACACGTGCGCGTATCATTTACGGCATTGTTTGCGACATGGTTTAATTTCGTTGACCGCAGAGTTCCGATGGTAAAAAATAGATCACCTATTAGGAAACTACAGGGCCGTTGTTTGTTGAAAAGTTATATTTGATCAAACAACGTATAATACCACAAAGTTAGACATGTGGTAGGAACCATACTAATCAGCAAATGATTGTCATGATGTATATTGACTTTTCTAAAATGCGTTACAAATTGGAATTTATGTCAGAATGCAACTTTGTATGTGTTACCGAATAAAACCAACATACACTTTCTAGTAATATCTAGGCCCCCAAAGTTTTAAAAGGGTTTTTATTACACAACATTCTACACAGGGTATACTCTATGTTCTTATCATTACTTACACCTCCACAATTAGTCCCTTGAAATACAAACGATGACATTACATCGTTTATTTTATTGTGGTGGGCTATCTTGCAATACCGGCCATCTGTGATTGGATCGAAAAAGGAATTTAGGCGTGACGTCATGTGGCTGTAACATATGATCGTGGGTATTGTCTAGCAAATGTGTTCAATCCACGGAAGAGCGTGGCGCGTACCATATCAATTGTATGACGTCACACACACACACACGCTCACACACTCACACTCACACACACCCTCACACACACACACACACACACACACACACACACACACACACACACACACACACACATACACACACACACACACACATACGTGTGTATGTCTGTGTGAGTGTGTGTGTGTGTGTGTGTGTGTGTGTGTGTGTGTGTGTGTGTGTGTGTGTGTGTGTGTGTGTGTGTGTGTGTGTGTGTGTGTATTAATACAGAATATATATCAGCCAAGGGGTCAACTACATTTAAAGGTAGTTAAATTAAAATACTCTTCAGGGATTCAAATACCTTTTCAAATACGTTTCTTTATTAATATGATACAGGTAAAATAAAATAAAATAATTTGTTGAAACATCGAGTTCATGTCGATTCCTACTTTATAACCATAGCTATTGCATTTCTAATGCAACGACGGCGAGACCAGTGCTAGGGAGTGTTATTATTTGTACTTACATCACAGTGACAACTGACTTAGAAAACTCCATACACAAAGGTAATGACCGTGAGCTGTTGTTTGCTAAATTATGCGAGGAGGTTCGTAAAAAAATGCCTATGTTGCCCTGAGAAGAGACAATGCAATTGGCTGCAAGGATCTTATGAGGATGTGTGACAGAGCAACAGTTAGGGGACCAGTATAGCCTGGGGCCAGGTGGCAGCCAGGCTAAACAACAAGAAGGATATTAACCTATGGTCACTGTCACGTGCTAATTCAATCTATAGCTCTGAACAAACAAACATTGTGATCACTGCTAGGGCCATTTGGAAAACCTCTGTAATGTACATTCTTCAATAATTAGAACCGTTGGGTAAAAGACACATTAAAGGTGCAATCAATGGATATTTGATGGTAGAATAGATTTGTGTGTGACCATGAAACAGACATATTGATAGTAAAAATGTATTTGAAAAATTACTTGGAAATATCACCGACATTAGGAAAATATTTAAATACAAATACTTATCATTTCTAAATGTGAATTACAAGTACTTAAAACATTTATTTAAATTATATATATATATATATATATATATATATATATATATATATATATATATATATTCTTCCCGTGAGGAAACCTGCTGTTACAACGAGTACAATTGTGAATTGATTACTCAGAAAGGCCAACGAACTATGGCGACTCATTGGTTCAACACAAGTCGTATGATTTTCAGGTTGTCACAATGTCCTATTAATTATCACACAAAACTGTTAGAATATAATCACTCGCGAGTGATAAGTGTAAGCTGGCCAAAAGAACCAGGCGCGATGATGGATAACGCTTTGACAGGTCGTACTGCTTTCATCACGCCTAAGTAAATTAACGAGTAAATAATTACACTGTTTACCAAATTCCCATATATACTATGGAAGTTGAGCAATATTTGCGAAGAGTATATGTGATATGTATATAATCTGTTTATATACATCAATATTCCTGATATTATATATTATATACATATATACATATGTATGTATATATATATATATATATATATATATATATATATATATATATATATATATATATATATATATATATATATATATATATATATATATATATATATATATATATATATATACATATATATATATATATATATACATATATATATATATATATATATATATATATATATATATATATATCGGACAAACAACTTCTATACTAAATAAATATATATTCTAACATAAATGAGCGTACTTCGGTATATTCGCCTTAATATGTAAGTCACAATTTTAAACGCTCTGGCAGTGCGATTAGTAGACATATCAGTCATATATGCTGGCATCTATTTGTGTTAATTATCACCAGAAGTTATCCAGCAATAGGGTGTTTTGATGATTGGAATTCACAAGAGGGACCTAGCTGGAATTCATGTTGGAAGTTAAAGTTACTACATACATACCATGGCATGTTGGTTGAGTGTCGCCATATACGCGGTATACCCTTTGTCCCGGTATTCCGACATTTATCGCAATTGCAGATGTCCGAGATCCAGGAATGATGATACAGCCAATTCCGTCATATCCTTTCACCCCTGCCTGTAGTGATTTCAAGAAGTAATTTGAAGTTGCAATGGTTACCAATTTATTAACGCCAATAATTAGTTTCTATGGGTTGCACTTGCTAGTCGCAATATAAATGTATTCTTTGGAATTCAAGCTTGCCTAATGTGTGTGTGTGTGTGTGTGTGTGTGTGTGTGTGTGTGTGTGTGTGTGTGTGTGTGTGTGTGTTTGTGTGTGTGTATGTGTGTGTGCGTGTGTGCGTGCGTGTGCGTGCGTGCGTGCGTGCGTGCGTGTGTGCGTGTGTGTGAGTGAGTGTGTGAGTGAGTGTATGTTTTGTGTGTGTATGTTTGTGTGTGTTTGTGTGTGTTTGTGTGTGTTTGTGTGTGTTTGTGTGTGTTTGTTTGTGTTTGTGTGTGTGTGTTTGTGTGTGTTTGTGTGTGTTGTGTGTGTGTGTGTGTGTGTGTGTGTGTGTGTGTGTGTGTGTGTGTGTGTGTGTGTGTGTGTGTGTGTGTGTTATGCATTGCTTAGAAGTACAATTATGCTTCATTGCAAATGGCGTGGTAGTGAAATTGTTACTGGTTTAGCACGGTCTATTTAGTGTTTTGTGAACTTGGGCTACTAATATTTGGCTTTTGGGAACGTCCAAGAGTTCTATCATTGCTGGAAAATGTATGCGATCATTGGGCTATTTTCTTTTATTGGCCTATTTATTGACTGATATTTGTCTTGGGCTGTAAATGTTTCTATTGGTTTCTCAATAGCTATTCATTTTCTAGGCCGATTTCGAAGGACAGAATATCGGGAAAGGTGAACGGAGCTAGTTAAGCAATTTGGTAGATTTATTGAGTAAACCCGGAAGTGCATTTGTTTTAAAGTGTGTTTGTCATGGGTTGCTTGTTGTCAAGCAAAGTAGGGATATACATGGATTCTATTTTGTTTACCTTAATGAATGAACATATTTGTTTTAGGCTTACCCCAATGTGATTGTTTAGATACTGTGAGTTCGACTTGGCTGCACTAGAGGCAAAATTACGGATTTGCTAAACGTTGTCAAGTTGTCTCTAGTTCTAGTTAGTTTCACTTATACGTATGTTGTTAAGATTGCATGTCATTCGTATTGGAACAAATCATTTAGCGGGTAGTTGGGTAGTTGTTTTGGTATTTCGGCTTCGTAATTTTGTTACTACTGAAGTAAGATGATTCTGGAGAAATGTTCCGATTACATGATATCGCTTGCATATGGATTCATATAAAATACTTCAGTTTTGTTCCTATTAGTTGTTTTTCTTCATCTTTACCGTAACTCATTACGGATTAAAATTGGATCACTGAGTTATGGCTTTGTGTTATGGGTTTGATGTAGACCACCTGTGTAAACCCACCATTCTTTAAGATGGCTGGCGGTGGTAATGTGTTGCTTGCCCCTATTAATATTAGGCAGGTTGAGTTTTCCTCCTATAACTACGTCGCGGAGATAGTTTCGTTTTATTAAAGACATTTTTTTATTATCAAAAACAGTAGGGGAAGTAGGGGCATGTCCGCACGGTGAGTTACTTCAGTTACTTACTATAAATATTACAGGAAATTTTGATTTGAGATAGTATATGATGATTATTATATAATTATTTAATATTATCAAACTTTTTATATCATTCGTCGCTTCATCAATGTGTAATAGGCTATATCGTGTTGTCGTCACATTTTCCATGTTGTGTATCATTAGATCCGTTAAAGAAATAAACCTTAATTGATCATTGCTCATAGACTAAAATAACCAAGATGACAAATGATGTATAATTTATAATATAGAACTTTGCGCGTATACGTTAGTTCATACAAAGCCATGCTCGCACAGCCGACAAACTGAGTTTTTAGTTTGACTTTGCGCTTTACGAGACTGCTGTTTTAGCTAGAAGGCTTCAGACAAGCTGGGTTGCAAACATTGACTTTCCCCGTTACAAAATCAGGCTGTTGTTTGCTTTGGCTCTCAAGGAGGAATAAACGTGGACTATGATTCAAGGCCATCATATTTTCTAAATTTTACTTATATATGAAAACTTGAAACCGTTGATTTGTGTTCTCTGGTGTTTCTTGTAAGTTTTTTGAGTAATGCACGTGTCAGTAGTGTACACATACCAATACATATTATTATTGCAGTTAATAGTCAGCTCTGTGAGACCAGCTGTTGTTTCGCCATTCCTGGGGCACAACCGTACACAGTGTGCGGCTATGCCCCGTACCTTGGGGCATGTCCGCACAAAGCTATGCCTCTACATTTGACCAAATATTTAAATATCTGTTGGTATATGCGATTTCTCAACTAACTAACAACAAAGTAATATGATTGCTCATTCTGAATACTAAATATCACCCTCTTAGCACACACAGTGCATTATCTATAGCTTGGTTCACCTTAAATGTGCGGACATGCCCCTACTTCCCCTAACTATACAGGAAGAGGATGTATTGTATTTTTATCTGAAAATATGACACGACATTTAATATGCACCCAATGATTGTTCTGAGTTTTAAAGACTGTGATGGGTATGTCCACAGTGTTCAGAAAAATAAAAAGTGATACAGATAGACAGCAATTACAAGATGATCTAAATAAGTTGACCGAATGGTCTGAGAAGTGGCAAATGCTGTTTAATTATGGGAAGTGTAAGTGCCTCCACACAGGACATGGGACTGAAGATGCACAATATACAATGGGTGATACTGTACTAAATACTACCATAAAGGAAAAAGTCTTAGGGTTAACTATTAGTGCTGATATGAAGGTATCGGAACAGTGTGCAATTGCAGCAGCGAAGGGAAACCAAATTCTTGGATTAATTAGGCGAAATGTAGTGTACAAGGAAAAAGAACTAATAATACCACTGTACAAAACAATAGTTAGGCCTCATTTAGAATATTGCATACAGGCATGGAGGCCATATCGCAAGAAGGATATTGATATACTAGAAAGAGTACAAAGAAGAGCAACCAAAATGATACAAAAACTCAGGAATATTAGTTATGAAATGCGTCTAAAAGAATGTGGATTAACAACACTAGAAACCAGGAGACTGCGAGGAGATCAGATAGAAGTTTTTAAAATATTGAATGGGTATGAAAATATTGACAGAAATATTTTTTTCTCAGTCAAGGAAGAGAGAAGGACTAGAGGACATGGAGTTACATTAGCAAAGAAGCAATGTAGATTAGATATTAGAAACTTTTCATTTTCACAAAGAACAGTAAATGAATGGAACAGATTATCGGCTGATTGTGTAAGTGCTAGTAGTGTTAATATGTTCAAAAATAAAATTGACATGTACCTAAGAAGGGCGGGGTACATTTAGATAGATAGGTTGGACTCTCGATAAGCCAAAGGGCTTCCTTGTCCACCTGCCATCTTGAGTTGATTCTCTAGGTGGCAATCTTGTTAAATCTTGTTAAAATAGGAGCAGTAAGAAAATGCAGCATATTTTGTGTTCTTACCGATGTAGCGACTGAACAAGACTGTTTGGTGTAGTACTTGTTATGGGAATCTCTAGTGTAGTTTATTGGAAATATGTCAGACCAACAACGCTTGCTATATTTTACCGGATCATTTGTATCGTCCGTGAGTTGTCTCTGGATCAGATAAATTGGTATATTGCTATGAATTTAATAAGGATCCTAATATAATTAAAATACCCCTTGTGTGACCTTTTTTGTGGAGTCGACATAAGAATGTGTATTGCTGTTACATATGTCATGTTGTTCATCGTGTTACAGTGTTTATCGTGTTACATTGTTTATCGTGTTACAGTGTTCATCGTGTTACAGTGTTTATCGTGTTACAGTGTTTATCATGTCTCTGGACGCGTCGGCGAAATATTTTGGACACGTCGGCGAAATCCTTGGACTCGTCGGCAACATATTTTGGAATCTTTGGCGGGGTTTTGGTCACTTCGGCGGCATATTAAATTATGACGATTTATAACACACTTTTAAACGGCACATTGCATACTTGCGGAATGGGAAATCTAGGGCGTTTCAAATCGCTACACCTCGGCATATAGCATTTTTTGCATCAGAGAGTAGTTTTTTTCGGCGAAATGTGTTTTGATGATGTATTTTATTTCACTGATAGCTGCACTTCGTTCGTCTAGTTCTTTGTTGCCCCGGTATGCAGTCTTTTCGGCGAAACTATGGTATGCGCTATATCACTGATGTCTGCACTTCGTTCGTTTTGTTCCTGTCTGCTCTATGGTATGCGTTATATAGATAACTAATTTCCGTGTTTGATTCAAATCGGTACACGTAGAAATTCTATTTGCCGAAACCACATGCCAACATTTCTTCGAAGTAACGCGTTTATTTAAGTTTGGACGAAATAATTCCGTTTCGCCTGCGGTGCGCTTACGGCTGTGCACTTCATTACTTCAGGAATATTATTGTGAAACGATGTCAGTTATGAACCTAAATAGTCATATTATATTATTTAAATGAATTGACTTGGACTAGGTGACGACTACAATATATGCATAATATATATATGGTTATTTTAGGCCTACCACCTGGAGAATGTTTGACCAATAATCATTTGTATGCATTTATCCTAGAAACATTTCGAAAGCATATACGTTTCTGACTTTCGTCCTATACATTAATAAGTTTCTCATATAAACATTACTATTCTGGAATTTATTCTGAAGAAAGAAACCGTATTACATGTCATTACCTACAGAATAAATGGCCGGCCAACTACGTGCTCCGTATAAATATAATACAATTGACATTTGATCATCTTATAATGCTATTCCAGCATCTATCTGATGCACCTTTTATATATATATAAACAAACACGCACTAGCACGCACGTACGCACCCACCCACTTCACTAGACCACAAAATGCACCTGCGATATATGAACGGTACCATGGGAGGTTTACCTCATAGGAAGAGTAAGAATTCTCCAATGTCTGCTGGTGTTTAATAAATATTCTCCAGATGATACATGTAACATATTGCTTAATGATTATTCGACGATAGTTTGCTGAGTAGTTAAGAAAAAATAACGGATAAATAGCGTGGTCTGTTGCAATAATAAAAGCAAGTACACAATGTACGTGAGGAGTGGTCTGTTATACCCATCGTGTGTTATGTCCGTGACGAATTATATCCGTGACGGGTTATTAATTGTGCGTGTTTTTTTTTTTTATTCTTCACTTACTCAATCATTCACTCACAACAAATCCGGGACTTATGTCTGGATCGGACGGACGTCATCCGGATTTTTACGCTGAAAAGCAATATTAGCAATATACGAAGACATACGTTCGCGAAGACAGCACATACCAATCACCAGACGATGTGGTGTACGAGCAGGATTTACTCATTATTGAGTAGACTGTATATAATTTGGTGAAACGTATTCACACAGCAAAACTTGCAATCGCATACACAGGTAAGTCTCCTTATTTCGCGCTAGTTCCGTCACACTGTGAACGACGTGAATGATACGACATCTAATATCATGTGTATTCCATTACTAATTAATTACTCTCATTGCTTGTGTTGCTTACTTACAACTCGCAACATGTGTAACCTGCGCTATTGTCTTGCCTTGCCTGCAGAAGGGATCAGGTTTCGCAATCTGACAAATTGGTTAGTTTTGTTCGAACTTAATGGACCATTGTGTCTACGTTTGCTCAAGTCATTCACCCATTGTCTGATCTCATAACACATACATAGGTAGGTGCGTGCGTACTTACATACAGGCTTGCATACATGCATGCATACATGCATACATGCATACATGCATGCATGCATACATGCATACTTGCATACATGCATATATACACACATACATACATACATACATACATACATACATACATACATACATACATACATGTATAATAATAATAATAATAATAATCAAAGCATTTAAATAACGTAATATATCGAGGTTATTTGCAGATGCAGAACGCTCCATCACCGAACTGGCGAGATGTGCCCTGTGTACAACCGTATGGACTCCGATGATGATCGCCATGTTCTGATGGGCTGGTAGCCCATTATTATTATCGAGTTGACCGGAGAGGTAGATAGACGCAAGTAGATGACTGACTTTGTACGTTGTTAGTATGATATTGTACTGAATGCGATATCGCACGGGGAGCCAATCAGAGTCTCTCAAATTGATGTTACGTGGTCGTAGCGATTAGCTTTCACCACAACTCGAGCGGCTGCATGTTGTGCTCTCTGCAGCTTGTCTAATAACAGGTCCGGTAAGCCGTAGAGGAGGCTGTTTCCGTAGTCGAGTCGTGACATAACGAGGGCGTGGACCAAGAATTCAGAAGCGTTCTGTATCAGGCAATGTCTTATTGAACGAATTATATGTAGATGGTAATAAGCTGCCTGGCACAACTTTGATACTTGGGATTTTATATTGAACGCACTGTCAAACATAACTCCCAGGTTGCGAGCGACGGTAGTTCGTTTGAGAATGCTGTCACCGATGACAACATCAGTCAGGTTGTGCTTGCCAGCCGAACTTGGTGTAGTGATTACCAATATTTCAATCTTGCTGTCATTAAGCTGAAGCTGATGATGAATCATCCATGCTTTCAAATCATTAACAAATGCATGTATGCGTGCAAGTGCAATGGTCTCGTTATTACTGTCCTTGATCTTAAATGACATATACAATTGAGAGTCATCAGCAAAGAGATGCAAGTCAAGACGGTTCTGTCTAATTATTTGTCCGATGGGTCCGGTGTAGAGTATGACCAGAACTGGGCCATGAATACACCCTTGTGGCACTCCTTGGTGCAGCTCCAATGGGTCTGACTTGGTCTAGCCTAGGCAGACTGTTTGAGTCCTTGAAGACATATATGATTCAAACTACTGAAGCGCAACGTCTACGACACCTGTATGCTTGCATACAGGCACACATGTCCACATACATACAAACGTACGAACGAACGTACGTATATTCGATCACATGCACACATGCACACGTGCACACGTGCACACATACACACATGCATTCATGCACAAATACACACACAAACACACACACACACACACACACACACACACACACACACACACACACACACACACACACACACACACACACACACATACACACACATATACACGCATACGTACATACATGTATATATATATGTATATATATATATATATATATATATATATATATATATATATATATATATATATATATATATATATATATATATATATATATATCGTATTAATGTGAATAAAACCGTGTGAGAATAAATGTGAGTAACCTAATCGTCCCTCCACCCGATAACCGGATATCTACTTATGACAGAAGTTATTAAGATGATTGAAGAATTAGTTTAATCGATCCTTCCTCCGGATGATCGGATGTCATAAAAGGGAGGCAGCAATTTAGTGTGTCATTTTAATTGCCTTTAGTGAGACGCACCTAACTATAATTCACTAATAATGCCATATCACAGAAACCTTACTATTGCCAACGTATTTTCACAATAACTATATAATCTTATATTACCATAGACGTACAGATCATCATGATTGAATACCTACATGTGTTCTTAATCGATACGGGTGTGCTGTCTTCAATAAACATCTATCCCAAGCTGTGGTGCTTGAATATTTTGTGTTTGTCCACGTTGACTGCGCTATGCTGGAGAGCTGAACTTGCATAGTTTCGAAGCCGTAATATAGTCGAATAGATAAGGCAGATTGCTTACAATACGATCTTACGGATGTATAATTCCTCTTCATATATTTGCACATAAGGGCCATTCTTCAAAATATCTGACACTTCGGTTTTAATTTTCTACGCGTTATAAGTTTCTTATGTTAACGTCACATGTAAATTAAAAACATCGTTTGATTCGTTTCGGCGATTTCTCTTAGGCCTTGCGTACATTTACTATTGTTTCTAAAAAGAAGGTATGCTAATTCCTGCTAGAATAGTCAAAAACAGCCAAAATACGCTTTCATTATTTTTGTTTTTATTCATAGCGCCTCTGCACAAATTAGAAAATAATGAAATATTTTCAATTGTTCGATACAAATCTAAGAAAAGTTATTTAATAAAGGAGTACACTATATTGTAATCCCTTTGATTGATTTTACCAACAAGCCGTCACTTCCACTCCTCCTTGGTACATTTCGACATACATGATTTATCAAATTCCCCGCATTGCTAATCTTCCACTAGTATTTGGAAGCAACAAAGGTAAGGGGTCAACCGCCGACCATCACCACAACTACAATAACAGTTCGTAGCAAAAAGACTAACGAAATACAGCGATGGTAGTAAAACGTAATCATTGTGACGTCTTAGTACATATTGGTATCGCCATCTACCGATCACCCTAACTACAATAACAGTTCATATCAACAAGACTAAAGGATTGTAGCGATGGCATGTAAACACGTTAACGTAATGCACTCTTATGTGTAAATACATATTAGGTTCGTTATGTACAAATTTACTATAATTACAACACAATAAGTACAAGTACAGTACAATGAAAGTACAATGCAACTTAAGTGTAGCACTACGCTAACTGTAATGAAAGACACAGTATAGCATATGTAGCACGCAAGTGTACTGTCATAATCTGGACATAAATACAATTATACATTACATGGTATGCTCATTAGGTGTCTACAGAGGGGGCGGAGTGCACGTGTTTACATGCCATCGCTACAATTCGTTAGTCTTGTTGCTACGAACTTTTATTGTAGTTAGGGTGATCGGTAGATGGCGACACCAATATGTACTAAGACGTCACAATGATTACGTTTTTACTGCCATCGCTGTATTTCGTTAGTCTTGTTGCTATGAACTGTTATGGTATTTGTGTGGATCGTTAGATGGCGACACCAATATGTACTAAGACGTCACAATGATTACGTTTTGACTGTCATTCCTACAATTCGTTTGTCTTGTTGCTACGAACTGTTGTTGTAGTTGCGGTGATGGTCGGCGATTGCTCCCACCCGTTTGTTGCTTCCAAATACTAGTGGAAAATTAGCAGTGCTGGGATTTTTATAGATCATGTATGTAGGATAGGAGATGGTAATAAAAGTTGCCCTTTTACATACTTCATATCTGTTGTCAAGTGTTTATATTGTTGCACCAAACGAGCTACGGCCTCACTTAGGCAAACCGTTAACTTGCTTTCTGGTAGGATACATAAATATACATATAAATATTAAATATATTATATATATATATTATATATATATATATATATATATATATATATATATATATATATATATATATATATATATTTAGAGAGCGCATTTTAGCAAAATGTTGTTTATTGTAAGAAACATAACTTACATGTTATATAATATGTTATATATATTATACATCAGTTGTAGGAATGTATAATATGTATAATTATAAAATTATATATATATTATATATATATATAATATATATTATGTATATATAGAGCATTTTATCAAAATGTTGTTTATTGTAAGAAACATAACTTACATGTTATACAATATCAGTTGTAGGAATGTATAATATGTATAATTATAATTCATATATGTATAATATATATATATATATATATATATATATATATATATATATATATATATATATATATATATATATATATATATATATATATAGATATAGTTGCATATGTTAAGTGGGCTGGATATTGTCCGATAACATTTGTAGTGGCGACACTCGACATCAATGTTTTCTCCTGTGTTCCAAAGAGTGGATGCTAATAAGGTGTTTTATTTGCGTTAGCATTGTAATTGCCGGATACAGGGATCACCAAACCCGGATATATTACATGATTTCCACTTCTTAATAACAAGTCTGACTGTCAGTTGAACTAGCTAGCATATGCCAACCGCTTCATTCACCACATCCTCGGGTAGAGATAGCAACACAACACAGTCTTTCCGCCCTCCGAGGACGACAGTGGCGTCATCTGGCAATGACCGTAGTGACTCAAATATCAACGATGGTAGCGAATCGAACTTCACACTAAATGTGATTTGTTGTATATGTCTTCCTGAAGGTCCAAGGGAAGTTGCCCTCCATAGTGAGCCCGAATTCCTGTTTCTATTTCTCACCTCCCTTCTTATGCATTCAGCCATCACCACCTATAGACAGGGTAATTTTTGACGAATCCAAGTTGTTCAGATAGACATGCAACTTAATACATGCAGGTGTCAACACAATCCAGTCTAAGCGGGCCCCGAGTTAATAATGTAAACCTTTTTTTATACTTTATCCGTCCAAATGACTAGATAATGCTATGCATGGTCACCGCTCCTTACATCTTACTCTGTTGTGATTTGGAGAGAGTAAAACTGGAATGCAACCAAGGTGGGAAAGGCATTTGTTAGACGATGGCATTGTTAGACGATGCGACATGTTCTTTTGTAATAATGATGCACCACTAAAATTGATGCTTTTTGCAAACAGTTTCTCGTTTTGTAATTTCAAATTTCTCAGACAGAAATAATCGTTCAAATTGGATGTAAGGCAGCCACGGTGACAGAAGATGTGTTTCCACAAAATAAATTTTCTAAGCCACAGTTAGCAGTCTTGTCCTATCAGATTATATAAATTCACATTTTCTAACAGTAACAAATACAGTTGCCACTGACTGCAATAAGAATACTGTGTTGTAATTCAAAAGCATTGTTAGTTGTTTATCTCTTTTTAGTTCACTTGCACAGTTTAGGGTAATGTCGGTTCAGTGTTGTGAATGGCAGGTTCAACCTTGCCCGGGTTCCTTATGCAAACACTACATGTTTTGTGCACACACATTGATTCCATTTCATTAGTTCAGCTGCTTTTGAGTTATTTCGGAAATGCGTCAACCTATTAGTCAAGTTTGTGTATTTTAAATACATGTATGTATGCAAGAATAGCAATGTTTTCTTCATAGATGGCATGCACATTGGTTGCCAAACAAAGAGCGATTAATATTCAACCCCCATAAATAAGACGTAAAACCAACACGTGGACTGTAGAAGAAGGAAGTTGTTTCTCGGTAGTAGTATTACACGATCAGCGTCAGACTTCTGCCAGGTCATCAAGTGAGGCAAGGTCTATGCCCAAGTCTTGTGGGTGGCTCAGAGAAACCTTTTCGCTTCTGAATACTGATATAGAAAGGTGAACATTTCCATCCGTCATGTGTTGGTTGGTTGGCTAAAAGACTGGTACTAGTGAAGTGGTGTAATTGGTGGAATAGAGGTGGCGATTGCGCATGGATATATATATATATATATATATATATATATATATATATATATATAGAGAGAGAGAGAGAGAGAGAGAGAGAGAGAGAGAGAGAGAGAGAGATAGAGAGAGAGAGAGAGAGAGAGAGAGAGAGAGAGAGAGAGACAGAGAGACAGAGAGACAGAGAGACAGAGACAGAGACAGAGACAGAGACAGAGACAGAGACAGAGACAGAGACAGAGACAGAGACAGAGACAGAGACAGAGACAGAGACAGAGACAGAGACAGAGACAGAGACAGAGACAGAGACAGAGACAGAGACAGAGACAGAGACAGAGACAGAGACAGAGACAGAGACAGAGACAGAGACAGAGACAGAGACAGAGACAGAGACAGAGACAGAGACAGAGACATAGACAGAGACAGAGACAGAGACAGACAGACAGACAGACAAAGGTAGTGTCAGTAACATAAGATAGTAAAATGTGTGAACATGGATGTAGAGAGAGAAAGGGAGAGAGAAATATCAAGAGAAAGGGGGTAATGTAAAACAGTACATGAATGAGGCAGAGGGAGTGGCAGTGAACGGGGCTGAAGAGAGACAGAGAGAGAGAGAGAGAGAGAGAGAGAGAGAGAGAGAGAGAGAGAGAGAGAGAGAGATAGATAGATAGATAGATAGATAGATAGATAGATAGATAGATAGATAGATAGATAGATAGATAGATATATAGATAGATAGATAGATAGATAGATAGATAGATAGATAGATAGATAGATAGATAGATAGATAGATAGAAGAGATATATAAGAGAGAAAGAGACACAGAGAGTAAATCCCTGAAATCAAATAAGCAGCATCAGTTAATGAGAAACATAACTTAGTCTCACTGATAATTAAAATCTAATAATAAAACTAACACAACATAGATGGGCATACGGATTTTATTATGATATTTGCGCGAAAACAAAACTTTATGTGTTCACATTAAATCTATATTCACATTAATATCAGTATACATGAATATTGTATTGTTAACCATTAACATATAAATACACAGCAGACTATTACTTGCACGACTGAGATTATACAACTGATCTCAGTCCATTGCAGTAATCACTATAAAGAGAACGTGTGCTCACATATTATATACACAACAATTGGACAGGGATTTTCAACACACAATGTTGCTACCATATTGTCACATAAACTTAGGTTGGAGATTATGGTTAACATTGAAGGTGGTTTAAAACAAAATGATACATTGATACTAACGGCTACGCCGTCTCCGTAGTTCCCTGTAGCATTTCGGCCTGATCGAGAGACGTAAGATATTCAAATGACGTCACAAACACCTCTTATTCACCACACCGTCCGATTCTGTAAATTCTAAGTGCCACATTATGACACATAGTCGTCAGTGCAGATTTCGGGGAGACAATTTCCGCGTCTAATGTGGATGCGAAGTGTCCACAATTACTTAACTTATGTTCCAAATGTTTATTGACATTATTGCCAATGCTGACACTTGAGGTCGTAGTTTCTTTGAGTGCTCATTAACACTAATATATCAACACGACGACACGTCACCTGTGACATAGTGATTCCGGTGACAAGAAGACGGGTTTTTGCATTAGGACAGTTGATTTTAAGTTAACAACGGATTTGGTTTAATGATCGGCGGTTATTATCATAGCCAAATGGACGTAATCAGACCCATCAGCCCAATAGGTAGAAGATTTTTATATTACTTTTGACGATTAGATTAGGCGACAGAAATCAAAGATAATTAACACATTTAGTTATCTGTTCGTTGCAAATATTAGGCCTACTGGCACGAATGACAAATACCAAGGCATTCATTTAAATGAGTGTGATCATGTGCTAGTTGTTTGCAGTCGAGTTTACATAGGGTAACTCGGTTTAGTGGGGTGTTGTCCATCTTTTAACAACTTTAAGTTTGCTCATACCAAAGGTGACATAACATTGAAACCTTGATCAGATGCCGAGCTTGCATTTTCAATAATTTAAACATGACACAAGTGCTCTTCTTGTTATTGCTTTGGACCAATACTAGGCTACTGACTGACATTATAAATCGCGGTATTCGAATAACATAAATACATTCAAGATCAGATCAGATCGCAAAATGTTGATTTATTTTATCATCTAACATCATCGTTGCTATTTTCAGATATGCTATGATAAGATTAACCTACACTTTTGTCCAGCGTTTCCACTTCAACATGTATACCTAGAAACACACAAAACATATTTCACATCGAACTATCGTGTTTATATAGTATTGTTTCCTAACGCGCGCGCACGCATATATATATATATATATACATATATATATATATATATATATATATATATATATATATATATATATATATATATATATATATATATATATATATATATATATAAGGGCATTCATCGTTGGTTCCCCCTTATCAGATACCACCCGCCTTATATGGCCAATTTGCGTTTGCTGAAGGCTTTGCCGTATAAAAGGGGACTACTATAATATATATATATATATATATATATATATATATATATATATATATATATATATATATATATATATATATATATATATATATACATATATATATATGTGTGTGTGTATATATATATATATATATACTGTTTACTATTGTCACCCACCCCACCCGCCCAACCCTCTCCCACACAACACGTTTATATTATCCGGGCCTATCTCGATTTCATCGTACTACATTTGTGGTCTACATTTATAACCTCGGGTGCACCAATTCCGTGTTTCCACATAATTCCTGGATCTATATTGGGAGTTTATTCTATCCAAATATATTACGTTAATTCGCAGACAAAGACAGAGACAGAGACAGAGGCAGAGGCAGAGGCAGAGGCAGAGGCAGAGGCAGAGGCAGAGGCAGAGGCAGAGGCAGAGGCAGAGGCAGAGGCAGAGGCAGAGGCAGAGGCAGAGGCAGAGGCAGAGGCAGAGGCAGAGGCAGAGGCAGAGGCAGAGGCAGAGGCAGAGGCAGAGGCAGAGGCAGAGGCAGAGGCAGAGGCAGAGGCAGAGGCAGAGGCAGAGGCAGAGGCAGAGGCAGAGGCAGAGGCAGAGGCAGAGGCAGAGGCAGAGGCAGAGGCAGAGGCAGAGGCAGAGGCAGAGGCAGAGGCAGAGGCAGAGGCAGAGGCAGAGGCAGAGGCAGAGGCAGAGGCAGAGGCAGAGGCAGAGGCAGAGGCAGAGGCAGAGGCAGAGGCAGAGGCAGAGGCAGAGGCAGAGGCAGAGGCAGAGGCAGAGGCAGAGGCAGAGGCAGAGGCAGAGGCAGAGGCAGAGGCAGAGGCAGAGGCAGAGGCAGAGGCAGAGGCAGAGGCAGAGGCAGAGGCAGAGGCAGAGGCAGAGGCAGAGGCAGAGGCAGAGGCAGAGGCAGAGGCAGAGGCAGAGGCAGAGGCAGAGGCAGAGGCAGAGGCAGAGGCAGAGGCAGAGGCAGAGGCAGAGGCAGAGGCAGAGGCAGAGGCAGAGGCAGAGGCAGAGGCAGAGGCAGAGGCAGAGGCAGAGGCAGAGGCAGAGGCAGAGGCAGAGGCAGAGGCAGAGGCAGAGGCAGAGGCAGAGGCAGAGGCAGAGGCAGAGGCAGAGGCAGAGGCAGAGGCAGAGGCAGAGGCAGAGGCAGAGGCAGAGGCAGAGGCAGAGGCAGAGGCAGAGGCAGAGGCAGAGGCAGAGGCAGAGGCAGAGGCAGAGGCAGAGGCAGAGGCAGAGGCAGAGGCAGAGGCAGAGGCAGAGGCAGAGGCAGAGGCAGAGGCAGAGGCAGAGGCAGAGGCAGAGGCAGAGGCAGAGGCAGAGGCAGAGGCAGAGGCAGAGGCAGAGGCAGAGGCAGAGGCAGAGGCAGAGGCAGAGGCAGAGGCAGAGGCAGAGATGATATATATTGATGTGGATACTAACAACTGCGTTTTACGTACGCTTTGTCTACTAACGGCTGGAGCTATATAAGTATATATATATATATATATATATATATATATATATATATATATATATATATATATATATATATCACATAATATTAACAACGTTCGGCGAAATGTCATTCTAGAAATAACGCCGACTCGAACAAATTCATAATTAGAAACTGTTATAGTGAGTATATTGGATTGATATGGTTATATACAGTTACAATGAGTATTTTGGATTGATCAGATTAGAAACTGTTATAGCAATGTTGGTTTGATAAGATAACCGGACATCTACTTATGACATAAGTTGTTATGATGATTAAAGGACAAAAAAGGCTACGGTTTCGTGTCATACACCTAATAGAGTTTATACAAAGTAACGTCAGCGGTTTACTCAGAATGTGACTTTAAACTCTAAAATGCTAACGAAATCCACGATGGTCTAGACGCCGCCATAGGTGAAGGGTTAACTTGGCTTAGCCATTCAACGCGCGGCATTCTATATACCGGTCAGCTTCCTGCGACGTCGTTAAGGGTCAACAACTTCGAGTCTTCGACAGTTCGTTCAGTTGGCGTGACATCTAGCAGCTGCTTATAGACGTATATCTAAATATGTGGTTAAATATATGGTAAACTTTAGTAATTATGCCTTAGTGTTCGGCATACGGTTGCAATAATAGTTGAAACAACCGGTAGTATTGAAGCAATGGATTCACATTGGTGATTTGCGGGCGTACTGTTTGGAATCCCTCCAGTCCAAGTACAGTTCACTTTGCTCGGTCCATTTTGAGGAGAAATGCTTTGATGTAGACATGTATCATCAGTTGATGGGATGATTTCAGCGATAACAATAATAGACAACTTTATATTTACCGTCATCAGCATGTTACGCGCGTTGCCGAGTTGCAGCCATTTCATGACAACAGCCAAACCCCATGCAGGGAATCTACGTGGAGAGCGGCTCGATCACCGTCGTGACGTCATTCTTCGTCTACGATGGGGTAGCGCGTAGTATTTGGATGGCTGGGTGTTAAAAAAATATTTTTCTGGTAAACCGCTGGCGTTAAAAAATTGAGTATATGTGGAAATTGTTACTTTATATTAACTCTATTAGGTGTATGCCACGAAACAGTTAACTTTTTTTATTCTTTAAAGAACTAGATTAATCGGCCCTTCCTCGGGAAGTTCAGATGTTAACCAATGGAGGCACCAATGCAGTGTATCATTTTAATTGCGATTACTGTGGCGCACCTAACCATAATTCATTTATAATGTCATATCGCAGGAACCTAAATATTGCCAACGCATCTTCACAAAAACTATATAAACTAATATTACATTAGACGTGCAGATATTCATAATTGAATGCCTACACGTGTTCGTAATCGATGCGAGTGTGTTGTCGCCAAATACACTTCTCTAACACGCTGTAGGACCTGAATCTTCTGTACTTGTCGGCCTTGACTGCGCTATGCTGGAGAGCTTAACTCGCATCGGTTCGAAGGCATAGTGTAGTCTAATAAATAAGGCAGATCGATTACAAGATGATCATTACTATTATTTAATCTGGCCTCCATGGGGCATGCTCTAGATAGTGGACACATCCGTTTCATAGTTTGTCAACAGTTACTTAGCCCAAGTTAATAATTTTAAACAATGTCAACGCAGTAGTATGCTAACATGATATATGATGAATGTTTAAAGTACGATTAATTAGTGAATACACATATTATTTTATTAAAGTCAAACCTGTCCATGAGTGTGAGATTAAAACTTGTCACAATGCTAACTATTAACTAACATTATTGTGAATAATGCATGTCAACATCATCAAGTGATACCCAATTTCTTTGTAGGATACATCATTGTAAGATTGTAACAAGAACATAATTATGGTTAATAAATTGTGTGACACACGTTTACCTGTATGATAAGGTTTCTTGTTCAAGTCACATCAAACTTTCAAAGGTGTAGAAATATATAACAGCACCTCACGTTGTAATCGACTGCCTTTATTATTTGACTACACGTTGGCTTCGTTCAGCTCTTCAATATAGTGCAATCATACCAAAGACCAAGACGGCGATGATACCTACAACATGCAATTGCAATAATTTAATAATAAAGGCGCTAGAGCAAAGACAATGGCGTAAGCAATATTTATAAATATCTACGTCAAATATTTGAGGAGGCACAGGCGTCACGTTAAAATCGGCTGAGTGCAAATTAATCAAATACGATCGGGGATGAAATACTCATTACTCATACTAAGGTACTGGAGTAACAAGTACTGTACACGATAGGTGTATGAGTAATGAGTAATTTTTGGAAACAGTTGTACTGGTTTTTTTATTTCTAATTTTTCAGACATAAATAATCTTTCAAATAGAATATAAGGCAGCCATGGTGAAGGAAGATGTGTTTCAACAAAAGATGTTTTTAAAACCATATAAAGCAGTATTATCCTATCAGATGATATAAATTCACATTTGCTAACATAAAAAAATACAGTTGCGACTGATTGCAGTAGGAATACTGTGTTGTAATTCGAAAGCACTGTCATTTGTATGTTTCTTGTGTTGTTCACTTGCACAGTTCAGTGTAATGTCGATCGGTTCAGTGTTGTGTGTGGCAGTTCACATCTTGCTGGTGTTGCTTATGCAAACATTACATGTTTATGTACATATCTGCTCAGATACAGGACACATTTATGCATGACTCATACACATTTCTCTCCAAAATGCAAGTGATTGAACTCATAACAATTATATTCCTAACTGACAGCAAGGCATGGTGAGAGATACATTAGTAATTTGATAAGTTCCGACTTAAAGTTGCATTCTGACATAATTTCCCCTTTTTAACGCATTTTAGAAAAGTCAATGTACACCATGACCGATATTTGCTTATTAGTATACTTCCTACCACATGTCTCACTTTGTGGTTTTATGCGTTATTTGATCAAATATAAGTTTGCAACAAACAACGGCTCTGGAGTTTCCCAAAAGTCGATCTATTTTTACCATCGGAACTCTCCGGTCAACGTAAGTAAACGATGGGGCAAACTAAAAGGCGGTTCCACATATCCACGTTAGTCGCTAGAGGCGCCACTAGGCAACAATACCCTAGTTATTTAAATCATCCTCAATTAGCCATTGACCGTACAGGCGCGTAGCCAGCGATAGTTTGTATGTGGGCAACTGGACATGCCGTAAATATGGAGCGTATCGAGCGGTGGCATCTTTGTGAATGTGGTATGTCGTTTCCGTGCGGTCTGCCAATTATGATCCGCCTTTTAGTGTGGCCCTAGTGTGGTTTCCTGACAGCGCTTTTCACTGGAATTCCCTTCATCGAGATCTAAACCAATCAGAGAATTCTAACTGGTGAGGCTCACCGGAACAATGTTTCGTCTTTTGCTGCTTTTTATCTTAAAATGGCATATTATGTGAAAATAAGTTGATAGGTAGTTGAGGAAAACAATATATAGTGTATGGGGAATGCTGGTTTACTGGGAAATTGTATTTTAAACATGGCGGAAGTCAGAATGCAACTTTAAGGACGGCATGACTTCAAAAAACATCAGTTGTATGGGGAGTGGGGAATGGAATGAGACAGACTTGTCGTGTGCTGGTAAAACACTGTTTTCACTCATTCTTCTTTGGTCTTGTGTTGTATAATAGCAGCATAGGATACTAGATCTAAAAAGATGAATGTAGTCATGAGTTGATGAACCACTGTTGAAATTAGTGTATTGTAATTACTTTGTATTAGGACACTTATCTTGTTTGATACTTTATAAATAGTTGTTTTTATGTGTTGCATGTTGTTCAGAACACCTCCAATGGAGATGACAAGGAGTTCTTTGCTTCATCAAAAGTACAACTAAATATTTAGTATTGTTAAAAGTAGAAATGTTGCTAGCTTATTTGTATAATATATGCCATTGACTGAGGTTAAACCTAAACACTGCCACTGTCTTCTCTCCAGCAAACAGGTGTCTCCCTCTTCCCCAGCTTCCCCGCACGATCCCAACGAAGGTGTACACAGACAAGGGAGCTGTCGCCAAGATCCAATGTCAGCCAGGGAGCCTGTTTAATGACAGCACTGAGACACGGCTGACGCGCTGCAATGGCGTTGTTTGGGACTTCACTGGCGCATGATGCAAAGGTTAGTCATCTCTGTTGTACTAGTACATCTCTCAACAGATCTATTGTGATGTTCAGTTTGTTTCATAAATTGGAGTCCTTTTTAAAACTATGCCAATAGCAAAAAGGAAACATGAAAATATATTGAGACTGAATGTATAATAATAATAATAACTTTATTGTCCTATTCATAGAATGGAAATACATTTTGTACTTTGGAGGTTGCTAAAACACAATATTTAAATCACGTAGTAACGCATGTATACAGTAAAATCAAGCATGTCAATAGCTAAAAATATAAATATGATATATATTGGAATAAATGAATATACTAAAACAATATAATAATATTTTAATAAGATAAATTAATTAATTAATAAAGATCATAAAACAACATTGCATTGGCAGCGGTAGAGAATGTGATAGTTCAAGAATTATTTTTGTGTGGCTGATTCAGATACTTGATGGAGGATGGAATGAAGGATTTAAGGGCTCGCTCACTTTGGTGACATGTGATATTTAATTGCAGCCATTTTCTGCCCTGACACAAGCTCCATGTCACATGAGACAGTTGACTCGAGTGAGGTGATGTTTGGGAGTGAGGTGAACGTGACATGTGAGGAGGGCTACACCTTTGACACAGGTCGCTCCGTCATTGCCCGGTGCAACGAGACTGGACAGTGGGATGGACTGCAGGACGGCTGTCAATGTATGTAGACACACAGACATCGTGCAATCTCCCAGTATGAAAACTCCTGGTTTTTATATGTAAATTGTATATCCATCTCTCCTGCTTTTCCCTAATATCTTGATTGTTTACACATTCTCCCAATCTCCCACTGCAATTTGAGGCTCCCGTTTTTGTTGCAATTATTTGATGTTTTCATTGTGTGTTTTGTAGTGATATTGTATACCCTACTGAACCGAGTCATAACTAAGCAACAGTATATGTTAAGGTCAGTGTTGTGCAGTAGTCACGTGCTGTGAGGTCAGAGTGCTGGACTGTCATTTAGAGGGACCACTGTTTGAATTCTGGTGCCACTCTGAGGTGGTTCGGCATTGGTTCATCCAATTTGTTGAAACTTGCAGGGTAGTGTTATTTACCACTTTTCCTATGTCTTGGAAGAGACGGTCGCTTCTATCTGGTCTCTACGACAGGGGAAGAAAAAGATCCCATCCAAGAAAATGGAAAAACTTGTTGACCCATTGACCAGAGGAAACATTCTAAAAACAGTCTACAACAGAATAACTAACAAATGATTGTGGTCATGTATTTTTGTAATAGAAGAAGCAGTGTTTGCCAGTGAGTGATAGTGATGTTGGCTTACAGTGGTGAAGTGTGGGCCTCAGCCAGTCGTCTACTACGCCAGTAGTAAAGTCACCATGAATGCGACGTATGGAGACTCCATCAACTACACGTGTGTGCCGGGCTACTGGTTCCGTCTCGGTGTCTTCTCAGACACCACAAACTGCTCCATCAATGGAGAATGGCAGCCAACTTTGGTCAACTGCTCTGGTATATTTGAATTTTAAAAGTATCCCACCTTATATTAAGAATGTACATGTTTGTTTGTACAGCGTCAAATATAAAACCTGACATAAAAATATAAATTAATTGATTGGAATCTTTACGATGTTCGTATACCAATGCTAGTTGCCATGGACCTTTTAGCAGATGGTTTGTTATGCATGTGCATGTAATGCCTGATATGTGCTGGGAGATCATGAGTCCACCACCTGCTGGTGGCTGTCTTATGGACACTGCCATTGTGACTGTATGTATTTGGATACTATGTTTTCAGACATGCTAACATTCTTCAGGTGTTTGTTTTCACTAAAATGCTGGTCACTCTGTTGACCCTAGTGGTAAAATGCAAGTCACTGCCGACATGGAACGGGATGGTTGTGAACACAACCAGTCGCGTCTGGCGCACCGTCGTGAACACATCGTGCAGCGAAGCCAAAATGCTGCCCCAATGGGTTGACTACAGGATCCTGACATGTGGGGCCAATGGTGAATGGCAGCCTGCCATGCAAGAGTGTGTCGGTACGCAACAGTTGTCATGTCGGTGTTCACAACAATAACAGGAGACTAATGCAGAAAATAAGATGTTCACGTAAGGTGATACCGGTTACCAATAAGATTTGTGTGAGCACAGGTTTGCTGATAAAATCAATTTCTATTTATCTTTTGCACAGCTGTTAGTGATAATTAAGATAAATACACTATGTCAAATATATATATTCTTAATAAGCTGCGGAACGGTATGGTTTTAATGCACATTATCTTGAGTGCAATTTCGTGCAGAGATTAGTTTATATTGCAGAATTTGTGCTAAAAGTGTGAGTGACGAATACTTTTTGAATTGGTTTTGTTTACTTCATGCATTGCAGCAATACAGTGTACCTGGATTTGTGACATTGTGAAAATAAAAGTTATGCTTCAATTTTGGACTAATCCATGCAAAAAAATAGTGCACACATCAAAGGCTGATCTTAACTTGTTGGTTGACGATTATCAACACACCACAATCTGTCAGAATTGCTATATTTGGAATACTGAATATAGGGAAAGCATATTATGTTACCAACAAAACAGAAAGATCACAAACGCAAAGTAAATATCTGCAGATTAGGTACTCTGAAGAAATATACTTTGTGTATAAAGTGAGAATGTGATCACGGAGATGTGTTTGTTTGAATAAAGGACCTGATGGAGGAGTCTATGTTTACAGATCGTGTGGCGCAGCCCAAGTTCAAGCCACAGGTAAAAGAAGCAGCGAAGTCGGAGGTGATCGGAGCTGTAGCCCTCGCTCTTGTCCTTGCTGTGGCTGGGGTCGTTGTGGTAGCCGATGCTCCAACCCTCTTCCTGGCCCTCCAACGCCTGCGTGACGTCATCACCCGCCGATGATGTCATCACTTGCTGATGATGGCATCGGCCACCGATGATGTCATCACCAGCTGATGATGGCATCGTCCACCAATGATGTCATCACCAGCTGATGATGGCATCGTCCACCAATGATGTCATCACCAGCTGATGATGGCATCGTCCACCAATGATGTCGTCACCAACTGATGATGGCATCGTCCACCAATGATGTCATCACCAGCTGATGATGGCATCGTCCACCAATGATGTCGTCACCAACTGATGATGGCATCGTCCACCAATGATGTCATCATCAACTGATGATGGCATCGTCCTCCAATGATGTCGTCATCAACTGATGATGGCATCGTCCTCCAATGATGTCATCACCAACTGATGATGGCATCGTCCACCAATGATGTCGTCATCAACTGATGATGGCATCGTCCTCCAATGATGTCATCACCAACTGATGATGGCATCGTCCTCCAATGATGTCGTCATCAACTGATGATGGCATCGTCCTCCAATGATGTCATCACCAACTGATGATGGCATCGTCCACCAATGATGTCGTCATCAACTGATGATGGCATCGTCCTCCAATGATGTCATCATCAACTGATGATGGCATCGTCCACCAATGATGTCGTCATCAACTGATGATGGCATCGTCCTCCAATGATGTCGTCATCAACTGATGATGGCATCGTCCACCAATGATGTCATCACCCACGGATGATGGCATCGTCCACCAATTATGTCATCACCAACTGATGATGGCATCGGCCACCAATGATGTCGTCACCAACTGATGATGGCATCGTCCACCAATGATGTCGTCATCAACTGATGATGGCATCGTCCACCAATGATGTCATCATCCACGGATGAGGGCATCGTCCACCAATGATGTCATCACCAACTGATGATGGCATCGTCCACCAATGATGTCATCACCAACTGATGATGGCATCGGCCACCAATGATGTCATCATCCACGGATGATGGCATCGTCCACCAATGATGTCATCACCAACTGATGATGGCATCGGCCACCAATGATGTCATCACCAACTGATGATGGCATCGGCCACCAATGATGTCATCACCAACTGATGATGGCATCGGCCACCAATGATGTCATCATCCACGGATGATGGCATCGTCCACCAATGATGTCATCATCCACGGATGAGGGCATCGTCCACCAATGATGTCATCACCAACTGATGATGGCATCGTCCACCAATGATGTCATCACCAACTGATGATGGCATCGGCCACCAATGATGTCATCATCCACGGATGATGGCATCGTCCACCAATGATGTCATCATCAACTGATGATGGCATCGGCCACCAATGATGTCGTCATCCACGGATGAGGGCATCGTCCACCAATGATGTCATCACCAACTGATGATGGCATCGTCCACCAATGATGTCATCACCCACGGATGATGGCATCGTCCACCAATTATGTCATCACCAACTGATGATGGCATCGTCCACGGATAACGAAATGGAAAACGAGTTGATAAAGTTTGCAGTGGTTGTGTGAATTTTGTGTGTGCACTAGTTGATACATCAGAAACAAATGTATCAATAATTGAATTGATACATTAATTAAAATTGTTTTATTTTTATTCTAAGCTAATTGCTCTGTGTTATCCCCATGTGTGGCTGCAGGGATGTTGAGTTGGATGGTGGGTTGAAGGTTTAGGCCTGTAGGTTCAGTGGAACCATGTGTAGCATACACACTTTATTATGGATCTACCAACACCTGAGCGTGTGCCTTTTCACTTCCCACAGTCACCCCCAATATGTCGTCATCGTTTGATTCTGCAGCATGCAGCTGTTGAATGACTTTCAAAAGATACACATAAAATGTTAATAATGTATAATAAGTAGCAAGAATTCATAGGACATTAGGTAAATGTTTCAATTAAAAATATTGTTATAATGTAAATTATTATTTGTTGTCACTAATGAGACAACATTATTTGATGACCAGCCTATAGGGAAGCATTTTCATTGTGTGATTTTAACAAGAGTGATTTATGTGTGGTTTGTTAAATGTGTGTGCTTTTGTGTTCATTTTTGCTGGATATAGAAGGAGATATTTCTGCAAGAGATATTTCTTATCCATGGAAACATATAGCGTTATACCAACTTAATTCTTTAATGACAACGGTTTTATGCATACGAAACAATATAATCATATGATATCTGGAGATTAGAGTTGATAACTCTTACTGAATCGTTATATATGCTAAACGTATGTATATGTTGTTAATTGGTAAACGTTATCCCAAAAAACCCTGATAATAAATGTAACTGTTTATTTGTCCAAGTGTGTAAACACAGCATTTGTATGAGTGTGTGCATATATTTATCTCTAATTGACAACATTAATACTGTTTATCAATGTTGAGAATGACTAACTTATCTTGTTGTGTCTCTGAACTTGACTTTCAAGGATTTAGGTGCAAACATGGTTATACTATTAATTCTCTAATGGGATGACGAGAAGTTAGCTATTGGGTTTGCTGTTGCACAGCTATTTTGCAGTTGGGCATTTTACATGTGCCATTTGTTGACATTTTTGTGTGATGATACTGCCTGATAAATGGAATATAAACCATGGCTAGTTTGCTAAATAACAGAAGGTAAATGTAATTACGTTTGTATAAGAAGTTTTGAGATTTGTCCAAATGGTTATTCAAAGGACACAAAATGGCAAAGGTTTCGTGTCATACACGTAATTGAGTTTATACAAAGTAACAATTTCCACATATACTCAATTTTTTAACGTCAGCGGTTTACTCAGAATGTGACCTTAATGTCTAAAATTCTACCGAAATCCACTATCGTCTAGACGCCGCCATCGGTGACGGGTTAACTTGGCTTGGCCAATAAGCGCGCGGCATTCTAGGTCTCTGCTGGGGCCGGTCAGCTTCCTGCGACGTCGTTAAGGGTCAACACCTTCGAGTCTTCGTTCAGTTGGAGTGACATGTAGCAGCTGCTTAAACGTGTATCTAAATCTGTGGTCAAATCTATGGTATAAACTTGAGTAATTATGCCTTACTGTCCGGCATACGGTTGCAGTAATAGTTCCGTGAGAAATTTTGATCTATCTTTTTTTCTTTCCCGTTGAAACAACCGGTAGTATTGAACACTGGATTCACAATTGCGGGTACTTTTGTAGTTTAGGCCCGCACCTCGAAAAACCCATCCAAATGATCACCTACGATGACCAAACTTCGCAGGGCGTATCTACTACACCTGTACTATACGTATGCACTTGTCACGTGATCAAAAATAATAATTAATGCCTGAAATCGATCAAAACGTGTAAGTAAATAACGCCTCGCCGAGTCACTACTGCAACAGTGAACTCCGCCAGATGGCGCCACCATCTTGCTGCCGTTAAACCGTGGAGTCAGACCGTATATACTTACACATTTTGATGATTTCATGCATTAATTATTATTTTTTTATCACGTAACAAAAAGGGAGGCGATTTAGGCAAAGCATTAACAACCTCCACCAATGTAAAGTTTGTTGCAGAAATACCAACAAATACCAGAAATCAACCAAAACAACCGTGTCAGTTAGTAGTGATGTGGCTAAATTGACCAATGTGAAGAATTAAATTGTTTGAAACGGATAATATAAATGCTAGCTATGTTTAAAGCATATACTATTAAATCCAAATTAACATAATAAAAACTACTTTTTGAGATAATAATTCCAGATTGCATTATTCAGATATGTAGTAATTTATTATTGTTCCTAAAAAGTGTAAATGCTATCACCACTGCAAATGTTGTTTCTTTCCAGACTTGTTCCCTTCATCACACAGTGTAATCTGATATACTAAAAAAGCCATAATCTGGTGTGATATTAACCTCTAGAGTATCATAACAACTTGTTCAGTGATTCAGACTACTCTGTTCATTATATGTATTTGACTAACATATCAATAAACCTCTATCAATGGAAACATGTGGAACAAAAACAGTTATGTATTAAAACAAACAGAATGAACAGAACTATAGATATGGTAAAAATGGTTAATTACACAATTGTTGGTCTGTGATTCCTGATATTATGAACAATTTAAACTGTGTTTTGTGTGTGGAGTGAATTGTGTGTGAATAAATAAAATCTGCTTGACGAAAACAAACTGCTTGAAAATATGTCCATATGTTCTCCACTGCGGTCCATTGGACTAGTGGTTAGCAAGACTGATTTTTTCTTACCATTGCGTGACCCAATTTACAAGTACAAGGTGAAATGGTGGTTGCATGCCTTGACATTGTGATATTGATTAATAGTAAATAATAATCTGGAATAAAACGTTTTGGGTATTCTTTGTTCCAAAAAACTCCATTTCACCTGGCCTTAATTTGAAAGATATTTTTGACAAGATTGACATCAGATGTTTCCAAGCATTTGTGCCAGAGGGTTAGTCAAAGACTCGGTCTCGCATGTTGCCAATACAACTCGCTATAAGCATTTTAAAAGCAGCCATATACAGTTTTGTTAATGATTTGTAAAATTAAAAGGAAACTGTCGATTTAAAATCTGATATTTCTACACAGCCACGGTCATGTCATTGATACGCTGATCAAGTTTTGTTAAAATAAAATGTCACGTCAGCCACCTTTACAACCTTCAGAAACAAATGACAGATTTTCCCACGCCTGGAAAGAATTTGAATTGACAATCAGTATCAAAAAGACGAACGTTATGGGTCAGTATATTTATATATATATATATATATATATATATATATATATATATATATATATATATATATATATATATATATATATATATATGACGTAATGCAAATTCTGAATGACGTAACACCAAGTAACGATGACGTTGCGTCGTAGTGCAAGGGCTATCTAGTCCTGGACTTGTTGATTTGAGTAATACATACATATGGCTTTAAAATTATACTAGGTGGAAATTACAAAAACTGGGCATAACGTGGCGACGGCCATTTGTCAAAACGGCTGACAAATTCAATATCCCCGTATGTTAATAAATACGGGATGCAGAGCAATAATTGTGGTATGCGTGTGTATGTTTTAGGGGACCCTGATTTCAAATGTACAATTACTTGGCTCTTATGGTATTTATTTCCGCCATTTTTAAAGATGCCGGTTGTCAACACAAATGTCCCAATATCTCTAATAATACGTCACCTAGAGCAATGTTATTGACGTTGTTGGATAGCCTTGTGGATAGCGATATCAAATACCTTATTTGTTACCTTCAATAACATAACAAGTCGCGCCATTTTTAAAGATGGCGTGTGTCAAAGCCCACTATGTCCGTATTTAAGAAATACGGTATTTAGATCCATCTATCACCACATCTTATGTGCTTCATATCGTTGAAGGGTGTAGCTGATGTACAATGAAGACCTGCTCGACCCACTATTGACATTAGTTATAAGTCTGAGACGAGTTTAACGCCGTATATGATATGTTCCCTATTATGTTTAAATGATATTATACTTATATGATATGTTCCCTATTATCGCTCAGTAGACATGAGATCATATGGCAAGACCATTGATTGATGTGTCATGTGTATTTACGTACTTCTCAAATAAAATTGTAATGTCTCCCTTTCGTTTGGAACAGTGTCTTGTTTGCAAAGCATTTCTTTCAAACGGCCCCGTTGTAGCGCTTATATTTTTCCGGCGTTATAAACGCTCCGATTGAAGTTTCTACGCATGCGCGTTAAATGTAAAATCACAATGTGCAGCGAAAGAACAAAGCATTTATGGTATACATACTACGGGTTATTCGTTAGGATGTATATAACATCTGAGTAAAGTTATTTGTCGCATATTAACACGAGGCAAACCAACTCAACTCTGTCCGTTTTACACAATATCCATCTTTAAATCGTTGCCGCCAAACGTCTCTATTTCCATATCAGTTTCAAGGTTCGACGATACGTAGGTCATAACACATATGGGTAACAGGCTCTCTTGAGATGGGTCTCATGCGAAGGAGTGCACATGCGTGAGGTTACAAACAAACTTGACACCGGCTGGCCAAATTTATCTAGCAAAGGCATATTTAGACAAAAGATCGGAATCTGGAACATCCACCAACAATTGGGAATGTTCTACTAAACATCCACTTAGCCCAAACAGCGACTGCACGTTATATCGATCTCGCATATTTTACTATTTACATAAACGAACGTCCAACTGTTGTGCATCCGTCTGTCGTTACGTAAAGGGTAGGTGAACCCATATACAACACCACGCTCCATCAGATTTTATATGATTTTAAAGACGCTGAGTACGTGATTTTATTACACACATTTACATTATCGCTCGGGGAGGGCGTTGCTGTCGTCACGCACCAGCAGTTCGGCCAGGTGTGTTGAATTCCTGGGAGCGACGACACGTGTCGAAACTGGCCGGTGCATTGTTTCCCCATGCCGGTTGACATGTTGACACACCGAACCCGCACAGGACAATTCGCATTGTGTCACGCAAGGATGAACATTCGCCATCGCAACAGTGACAGGAGTCCCCGGCCATGGGGTTACCCAGTCGTGACGGCCGGATTCGTCGTACTCGCAATTCTTCCGATGATTGTGGCGGTCGGCGTCTGGGCGGCACCATCACGTGGACCGTCGGCATCGGCAGCACCGGTTGCTGGCCGTGAACCGTTGACAGAACTCACGCATATCGTCTTTGTGAGGCCATTGCTTGGCAATAAAGGGGTCCACATTATCAATGGAAACGTGGTGAACATAAAAACAGCTGGATTCGGATTAAACGGAAAAGGCATACGAATAGCTAGCTGGAACATAAATCATGTCTCTAATAAAATGCATGAATTAAAACGTGTACTACAAGTTGCTCCACGCCCAATAGATGTTCTTGGCATTTCTGAAACATTTCTCACCCCAAATGATCATGACGCGAGACTTGCGATTGACGGCTTCCATCAACCTGAAAGACTGGATCGTAAAGGGAAGCGCGGTGGTGGACTGCTGGCATATATATCAACAGCGTTCAGTCACGTCCGTCGTCGTGACCTAGAGTGTGACGATATAGAATTGCTGTGGATTGAAGTTATGCCACCAAGATGCGTGTCTTTCCTTGTCGGCTTCATTTATCGACCGCCTGGCAGTAACATTCGAACAGATCGAGAAATCGTATCGAACATTGAAAACGTTCTGTGTCTGACCACGGACGTCTACGTGTTGGGTGATGTCAACATGGATCTGATGAAAGGCTCAATCTACACTTTATACAATGACTTGATCATGCTGGAACTCGATCAGCTTATAAGCGAAATTACACGCCCAGAATCGAAATCGTGTATCGACCATGTGTACACCAACAACCTTACAAACGTACTGACATCTTCTGTCGTGTCAATCGGTCTTTCGGATCACTGCCCAGTGACTGTTGTACGCAAACACAACGGGTCTTTTGCGAAGACGAAAGTACATAAAACGATCCAGTACCGAGATTTTAAACATTTTAATGAACACATTTTTTTAGAACAACTAACAAATGTGCCGTGGTCCCTGATCGACATGATTTAACAAGATTTAACAAGATTGCCACCTAGAGAATCAACTCTAGATGGCAGGTGGACAAGGAAGCCGTTTGGCTTATCGAGAGTCCAACCTATCTATCTAAGTATACCCTGCCCGTCTTAGGTATATGTCAATTTTATTTTTAAACATATTAACACTTCTAGCACCTACACAATCAGCTGATAATTTGTTCCATTCGTTTACTATTCTTTGGGAAAATGAAAATTTTCTAATATCTAGTCTACACTGCTTCTTTGCTAATGCAACTCCATGTCCTCTAGTCCTTCTCTCTTCCTTGACCGTGAAAAAAATATTTCTGTCAATATTTTCATACCCATTCAATATTTTAAAAACCTCAATCTGATCTCCTCTCAATCTTCTGGTTTCTAGTGTTGTTAGACCACATTCTTTTAGACGCATTTCATAACTAATATTCCTGAGTTTTGGTATCATTTTTGTTGCTCTCCTTTGTACTCTTTCTAGCATATCAATATCCTTCTTGTGATATGGCCTCCATGCTTGTATACAATATTCTAAATGAGGCCTAACTATTGTTTTATAAAGCGGTATTATTAGTTCTTTTTCTTTGTATACTATATTTCGCCTAATTAATCCAAGAATTTGGTTTGCCTTCGCTGCTGCAATTCCACACTGCTCTGATACCTTCATGTCAGCACTAATGGTTAAACCTAAGTCCTTTTCCTTTACAGTAGTATTTAGTACAGTACCACCCATTGTATATTGTGCATTTTCATTCCCATGTCCTGTGTGGAGGCACTTACACTTTCCAAAGTTAAACAGCATTTGCCATTTCTCAGACCATTCTATCAACTTATTTAGATCATCTTGTAAATGCTGTCTATCTGCATCACTTTTTATTTTCCTAAACACTTTTGTGTCGTCCGCAAACTTCAACACCTTGCTTGTTACGTCATCATCCAAATCATTGATATATATTAAGAATAAAATAGGTCCCAATACTGATCCTTGCGGTACTCCACTCAAAACAGATTTCCAATTTGAAACCTCCCCATCAACTACTACTCTTTGTCTTCTATCAATAAGCCATTTTTCTATCCAGTTAATCATACTATTTCCTATGCCATGGGCCTTTAGTTTAAGTAGTAATCTTTGGTGTGGCACTTTGTCAAAGGCTTTTTTAAAATCTAAGTAGATTATATCTACTGGTGATCCCTCATCTACCCACTTTGTGACATCTTCCAAAAAACATAACATATTTGTTAAGCATGACCTCGCTTTTAAAAACCCATGTTGAGATGTGTTTATCAATTTATTTTTAACAAGAAAATCAACCAAGTGATCTTTAATTAGTCTTTCTAATAGTTTACAAATCACCGATGTTAAACTCACTGGTCTATAGTTCTCTGACTTGCTTCTTGATCCTTTTTTAAATAATGGTATGATGTTTGCTTCTTTCCATTCTACCGGAACCACTCCTTCCTCTAATGCCAAATTGAACACTGTTGCAAGTGGTATGCTAATTTGTTCTACAATTTCCAGTAGTAATTTGGGAGGAATCCCATCCACTCCTGGTGATTTATTATCCTTCATATCTCTTATTTTCATAGCTACCATTTTTGGGGTTACAGTTAGTTGTCCTAAATAGTCACACTCTCTTCCTTCGAACTTAGTCTCTAGTACTGGTAATGTACTAATATCTTCCCTGGTAAACACCGAACTAAAGTATTCATTTAGGTTTTCTGCCATTAAGAATCCCTCCGTTATTATGTTTCCATCACTACCTTCTAGTGGCCCGACCTTATCTTGAACTTTCTGTTTACTTCGAACATACGCATAAAAACTCTTGCTGTCATGTTTTATGTTGAAAGCTATTTTTTGTTCATAGCTTCTCTTCGAATTTCTAATTTCAGCTGTAGCTTGATTAAGTGCTTCTTTATAAATGGCATAGTCTTCTTCACTTCCAGTATGTCTATATGTCTTCCACATCATTTGCTTGTACTTGATTTTTCTAATGGCTTCCTTCGATAAGTGTTTCTTCTTTGACCTTTTCCCTTGTTTTTTCAAGGGGACAAATTTGTCAACGACGCAGTCAATTTCCCTCTTTAAGATATTCCAGCATTCTGTTGCTGTCTTATTCTTCAGTGTGTTATTCCAGTCTATCTTCGCTAAATATTCCCTCATGACCTTATATCTTCCTTTGTGAAAATTTTTCCTGTACCGTATTTTTCTGTTCCGTTCTCCTTTTACTTTGATGATAAAATGTATCTGGTTATGATCACTACATCCCAGTGGCTCACATATATTGACATTATCAACAAATTCCTTCTGTGAGCTCAAAACTATGTCCAACACGTTCTTGTCCCTGGTTGGTTCTAACACATGTTGAAAAAGAAAACTATCTTGTACTAAATTTAAAAACTCTTGATCCTCTCTCCCAGGACTCTGTAGAGATGTCCACTTTATATGCCCATGGTTAAAATCCCCCATAATAATACAGTCCCGTTTACTCACTTCTTTTATAGCGTTGTGCATTTTTTCATTCTCTTCTATGCTTATGTTTGGACTACGATAAACTAACCCAACAGTTAATGTTGAGTTTCCTGTAACTATGTTACACCAGACAGCTTCACATTCTGCTTCTTTTTCTAATTTTATTTCATAAGCCTGGATGGATTCTTTAATATATAAAATAACTCCGCCTCCCCTTCTTCCTAATCTATCTTTCCTAAACATTACATATCCTGTCATTCCTAATTCGGCATCTGATATATCGGGGGTGGCCCAAGATTCAGTTATACCTATTATGTGAGGGTCAATATCTTCTACCATAATGTTTAGTTCATTTCTTTTGTTTACTATGCTCCTTGCATTTAAACAAACACATTTATAACCAAATTTCGTAGGGCTTTCCAGGCTGTTTTTTGCTGATTTCTTTTTGCTGTCTTTAGCTATGCCTCTAGTATTTGGCTTCTCTGTGTATCCCCCCTGCGAAACTAGTTTAAAAAATTGCAACCTGTTCCTCTGTCCATAGATTGAAGCAGGTTCTCGGAGATGGACGATGTTGACGAAAAGCTGGACTTATTTGAGCAAATGTATATATCTGTACTGAACGAGCATGCTCCGATTGTAGTCAAACGTGTTAAAACTGTCAAACAACCCCCCTGGTTTAACGCCGATCTGGCGCAATCCATAGCTGCCCGAGATCGGCTGTTTAACTGTGCGAAAACCTCAACTGACCCTCATGCAATGGCGGTGTATAGACGTGCTAGGAACCGTGTAAATCACGACATTCGGAAAGCAAAGCGAGAGTTCTTCTTAAATTCTCTAGAAACACAATCGCCAAATCCACGCGTAATATGGAATCACATCAAATCATCTTTGGCTACAACTAGTGCGGTTCAACCGAGACTAACCATCCAGAACTTTCAGCCACAACCCCACGCAAAAATGATGGCTGATCAATTTAATGAACACTTCGCTACGATAACATCAACATTTGGTACAACGACAACTACCGTTAATCAGTCAAATTACACAAGATTGAGAACATATATTAGACAAAAGAACCCTGAAAATGTGTTATTTAAATTGCCCAATATAACAACTGAATTTATTCACAACCAATTGCGAAAGATGTCAGCAACTAAAACAACTGGATTAGATGGTATCAGTTGTAAGCTGCTTAAACTGAGTGCCGAAATAATTGCACCGCATATAGTGAACATCTGCAATGCCAGCATCAACAGAGCGCACTTTCCGCGACCATGGAAGAAGGCCAGAGTAGTACCACTGTACAAAAGCGGAGACACAAACGACGTCATGAACTATAGACCTATATCTGTATTGCCAATGATGTCTAAACTTCTGGAACGCCACGTGCACAATCACTTGTACATGTACCTCACAGAGTTCAAACTACTGCTAGACGAACAATCCGGTTTCCGAGAGAACCGGTCGTGTGAAACCGTGTTACTTAAGACTATTTCCTGAGCAATATTGACCAAGGCAACTTGTGTGGTATGGTGTTAGTCGACCTGAGAAAGGCATTTGATTTGGACTGCTTTTACTCAAACTTGACTTGTATGGTTGTCATGGAAACGAACTAGCCTGGTTCAGGTCTTCTCTTAGCGAACGTTACCAATGTGTGAAGTATGCCAGTGTGTTGTCAGACCCTCTACCGGTAACAACGGGTGTGCCACAAGGCTCGATACTCGGACCTTTACTTTTTATTATGTTCATGAATGATGCTATTTTAGAAATATCTGAAGCCAGAATTGACATGAATGCCGATGATTCCACAGTCTATGCTGCCGGCAAATGTGTTGCCGATATAAACCGGACTCTAACAACCCATTCGAAACCATTGTATCAATGGATTAATGCAAATCGCATGGTTCTTAACGCCGATAAAACCGAATGCATGCTGTTAGGCACCAGACAGAAACTTCAACGCGCAACTCCAAACTTCTGTGTATATGGCAACAACTCTATAGTGAAACCCGTCCAGGTCCATAAATTACTTGATTTATACGTGGACAGTAATCTCACCTGGAATACACACGTAACCAAGCTGTGCGCCAAGTTGCGCAGCCGTTTGTATTTGTTCAATCAGGTGAAACGACTAATGCCACTACATGCTCGGAAACTGTACTTTTCAGGAATGGTTCAACCACTAATTGATTACGGGTGTGTTATATGGGGAAGCTGTGGACATAGTTTGCTGATGAACGTTCATAAGATGATGAAACAATATGCGCGTGTAATTTTGAATGTAAAACACCGGCGACAGATTTCGACTGTAACACTGTTTCGTACTCTAGGATGGTTGCCAATTGGTGTTCGGATACGTTATTTCACTTCCATTGTAATGTATAATGTCATGCATGGGCACGCCCCTGGCTACCTCACTGATCTGTTCGTGTTAAACAACAGTGTGCACAATCATCACACTAGCAGCTGCACAAATATTCATGTGAAGAAATACAACCTGTCCTTAGGCCAGCGCACATTTGCTTACAGGGGTGCGAAACTTTGGGACACGATCCCGGAATGTATAAAAAAATGCGAATAATGTAGACACCTTTAAAACACACTGTTTAAAGTTTCTCGTGAAAGATGTGTACAATTGCATGCATTTCCCGATAGATACGCTTGAGTGATTGCTTGCATTTCGCAGGTAGATTGTTTTGGATTCAAATGAAATGGTAAATTCCTTTTTTTTTTCTTTTCTTTTTTTATACATTTGTGCCATCGATCTATTTTATATAAACGTTTTTTTTTATAATCAATACATTTTCTTTTAAATAATGTTAAATAATATATTAATGTAATTTTTTTTAATTATTCTAATATTTTATATTTTATAATATTTTAATAATATGTATTTGTTTATAATTACAGTTTATCTATTTTTATTTTTATCTATTTATTGCTACAGCGGTTATGTTTATATTGTTGTGAACTATATATTTTATCTAAAGCTTTATTGTATGTATGTATGTATATGATGTATGTATGCATGTAAGATGATGGCCCATTGAAAATCACGATATACCACGTGACATGGTTACCATCAAGAAATAAAGCTTTTACTACTACTACTACTACTGCAAACACATGACACTGTGAAGCGCATGTTGGCGTTTATGTATGAAAACTGTCTTCTATAAACTTTCACCTGTCTTCAGGAAACTTTCATGAAACCTTTTCACTTGACAATCACATGTTAGCAATACTAATTGAAAGCAATACTTTGCACTTACGAGTTTGCAAATAGAAACTAGATGTTGATGGAACGAAATATATCAAGCAATCTAACAAATGAAAAAGTAAACGTTGCTGGAGAATATTGTGCAGGTCAAATGTGGCACGACCCTTTAAGCTACTACATCAATCCATCCAATAGAGAGGCTGTTTCATAGTCGATGGAATGACAGCTTTGTAGGGTGTTGGTGGCAGCCAAGAACTTCAGTAACTACAAAGACGATGACAAATCATATGTTAATCTCATCCAATCAAAAGGAAGTCTTGACCAAGTGAAGGTCATCTTGGACAATTATATGAAATTATCCTCACTGAAGGAATCAACACCGTGCAGAGGCAGTTCCAAGGGAATGCGATCCAACATAGTAGATGATTCAATGTGCACCAGACTTCTATACCTAGCTGAAAATGTCTTCGACATGAGACCTGCTGAGAACTTAGTGACCATGATATGCAACGATGTCAAGACAAACTCCGACTGCTCTGTGTCTACAGGTGTGAGCATACCCAAAGACGCAAACAGTCGTATGATTCAACATATTGTGGAAGTTGCAGAAACAGATTAATAGTCTACCTATACTCCCAACTCACTGATGTCGTGCTCATGGCGCTTCGCTGGGTGCCACAACTGGTTACCAGCTTCACAGCATTTCTCCCACCTTTCAAACTGTACTTGCTGCACTGGCTGGATTTGCAGAAGGAGCAGAATAGTCATCAACATCAAGGGCTGTGAAGAGTTCTTGTGTACACCATTATGTCCTGGATGGCTCTAAATTGCCAATGTGAAAAACGTGTGATGGCATTTTTCAAATACTGAAATATGAACAAGGATTAAATAAACTCCCACGTACCCATGGTGAATGTTTGGAACATACAAGGCGAGCACATGTGCTGGCGAATGTTTGATCACGGGATGTAGTCGTAGACCCAAATCTCTTGAGCCTGGATAGCACCAGCATGGTGGCCGATTGTTGTCAGTGCAATCCAAGAAAACACCAGCTCCAGAATTCAGTTCAGGTTCTGTTTTGCAGCTGACGCAATGCAGATGTGCAATAACAAATCTTTGTAATTTTGGTGCATGTCACATGATCATCTAGTGTAGCTACGTCACAGGTTGCATAGGGCAGTGTCGGTGGACGTTAGGGGATGTGGTGAACAGCTCAGGAGTTCGTAGTATGGATTGTTTGTTTTTAATAATTTGAATTGGTTGTCCATTATACAGAATATCTAGTTAACATTTTTAAAAACGTCGCCTGAAAACACTTATATCATATCTTCACATCAGCTTCAAATTTCGATGATAGGTAGATCCTACGACACAGAATATAATAGGCTCTCTGAAGATTTGGAAATTATAGGATTTGGTGGACGCTATTTTTAGTATTGGCAGACATTTTAATGTCTTTGAAATTAAAACAAAATGGCGTACACGAAAGCTGGAAAATCCCCAAAAATGGTTTATTTGACATCCTTATCCTATATAATATGTATCCACACACCACAATTATTTCTCTAGATGAAACAGTTATTTTACGTACGGCGAAATCAAATTTGGCAGCCATTTTAAAAATGGCCGCTAAATCAGTATAGCACCAAAAAGAAAAAATGGCAACAAGGGTTTTTAAATTATAAATACTATTTAGATGATTGTAAAGCCAATTGCCAAGATTATATCAAAAACTATTCTTCCTTTACATTTGACGATACACTATAAGACGATCGTGAATGTTTTGGATGCCATCTCCACTGCATAGCTAAACCTTAGGGGTGGATCCAGAGAAGGTTTTATCCCATCACCATTTGTACCCACTGAAGTTCGCCGGCGTCCCGCTGTTAGTGACCTTAAAATGTCATTTGACTTTTGGCAAAGAGGGCAAGAACGCCCGTAGCCTCGGTTACCCAGACGCCGTGAGAAGGTTGCCAGTTTGATGTCCGTCTCATCGGCGTGGAGCATCGTCGCAAGGCAGGGGTCGTTGTGATGCAGTATCCCTGGCTAATCGTCTCCTCAAACCGTGGAAGTTAACGGAGTCCAACTATACAATTATAGCATCTGACTTCGCCAGTCGCTACTGTGCCAGCCGTGGTAGAAGCGTAAATACCTGCGCCAGTTTGAAGATGGATAGGCAGGCCTACTCGACTAGTGGTAGTTTCGCTTAACCGACTCTCTTTCGTCTGTGGAATTTCTCCTAGAAGATAGTCTGGTGAAACATATGCTTTGCTTATGTAATCTTTACGTAGTTTCACTGCTCGAAGACGTAACATATCGTTACTGTTAGGGATTAATTCGCAGTCTGTCATAGGTTTAATAATAATTTATGTTTATATAATACGTAGAGTCTATGAGTTTGATAACGAAACTAAGTTAGAAGAATAAAATATCTATACACAAAATAAAAAGTAAACAAGGGGATAATAAAAGGGTTTAATTCAGTGTCTCTACCGTGTGATGTGGTAAAGCCGGCCTTGCGGTTACATACAACGCAGAGCATAATTTCCCCAGATAGTATTGATGGACTCAAAAGTGCTGCCACCTCACGGAGCCTGGGTAAACGAGGCTAATCGGCCTGTGGCATCCTCGTCAACCACGGCTCGTGGCGTTGCGCTACGGTACCACTGGCTCATCGTCTCCAGGAAATGACCGGATATCACGAACTTTAAAATTATAGCAATTGAATTCGCCAAAGTCGCCACGAGCAGCGGGAATTCCTGTCCTTTTTGGCGTGTAATAATGTTAAAGGCCCTAAGTTGTAGAATAAACGAAAGCAACACCTGCAGACATGCAGTACGATTTATCAGTTTAAAAATCATGTAACAAGTAAATCTTCTACAATTGTATATGAATGTTTGTAGTAACGTTGGTAATAATAACAATGATCAGTATTTTTATAAAATATTGGATAATATATGTATCAAAAATACTTAGCAGTGTGTATAATATTCTAACCAACATTGTGTTTATGTAATATAAGAAATTGGTTTAGAAATTTATTAGGGAATGCAAATAATAACTCCTCAGGTATTTAACTTCATGCATTTGTTTTCAACATATGTATAGATTGTTTTTATTATGGTATAGTGTCTATGCACGCACAGCAATTAGTTGCTGTGTCTAGATTCATGTTTATATGTTACTCCTTGTATATATAATTTTGTTGTGTTTAATAAATTCAATTCTATTCAATCATTTATCCCTTAACAAATGAGCCAAATGTATGCCACTGATTACCATCCTTGAATACCATTCAGTACCATTAGACCATTCAGTACAGCTCAGTGGTACTGTCAACGGTAATTTAAAATACCATTCAAAACCACTGTACGGTATAAATCAAAACACCATTCAGATACCATTCAAATACCCTTGGCCATAATAACCCCAGGACGATTCAAGTACTATTCAATGGTATTTGAATGGTTTGAATGGTATTTTTTGTAAGGGGTACCAACTTTATTTTCGTATTACTAATTAATTTATTACTTTTACATTGTTTGTTTATTTATTTACACACATCATTAATTTGAAATGCAAAAATGTATCACATGTACATTAAAATTATCAAGTGACTCATACTTTCTATTCAAAGTGGATATATACAAATATTTCAATTTTTTCCTGCAAAACGTATTGTTTTAATGTTAATATTTAAATGTTCAGTTCTTTGAGATAAAATGCAGAGAGCACTGTAAACACGGAATTCGAAACAATTGCGTCTAGGTTTAGTAAAAACTTTGTTTTCACTATGTGTACAATGTAAACACATTTAAGCTGAACCACGTGGAAACAAAGTCGATTAAGTTGTGGCGGAACCTGACTAATAAGTTAAAACGTGCATGCGGGAACTAGCTCAGTTCCGACGAGGAGTTTAAATGGCGTCTGAATGGATTATGGGTGGTAGTAGGGATAATTATTCTAATGAATTTATCAGCAGTAAAGTCGTGTTTTAAAATGGGTAGTAATGATTTTAATGAATGTGTTTGAATCATTGCAGAGCATGAAGAGTTGAGTAGATTGTTCTGAATTAGTTGGCCTTGTTACACATTTTTGTAATTTATTTTAATTTCATTAATAGTAGGTGTTGTTTCTTACGTGTAGTTAATATAATGGCATTTATGTGGTAATAAGGTGTTTGTGGGCACCGTAGGTATAGTAGATATACGGTGGGTTGATGTATTGGTGGTAGTGATGATGTAGGCAGTAATGAGGGTATACATACTTGTTTAGGATTTAGATTGTAGTAGAATGTTACGGTGTACGACAACGGGATATGTTCTTATGTAGCTAACAGTAAGGTGGTTGGTGTGTAGTAACATATGCAGCCAAAAGTGGATGCGATGGTCATTTTTGTTATGCCTTCTCACATAATACCACCTATTTGTGGCATACGCTTCATGCACCTTATTCGTGTATGACTTCGGTGTAGTTAATAGTGCACAGTGTGGGTGTTGTAGGGTGTGTTGGCTGTTGAGGTTGGGTGAAACTGACGGTGTGGGCAGAACTGAGGGGAATGTTAATGTGGGTGAGTTGGCCTAAGGATCGTAACGGGATGTTGTGGTGTGTGTAATAATCGGGTGTGTTAGAATTTGTTTTGTTTTAAGGTAACTAGTAGTGAGGTTGTTGGCATGTAGATGAAATTGTAGTGTGTTGTAGCATAAGTTGCAGTGGTGTCTGTTGTGGTATTGGCAGAAGTTGGTGTATTGGAGTAGGTGATAGTGGTGTCTATTGTGGTGTGGTGTATGATAGTTGGTAAGTATTAAACATATGTTCCATCATTAGTGCCACTTATTTGATTATATATATATATATATATATATATATTGTTTGTGGGTGAAACTGGTAGGTGTTTGTTAAGGTGAGGTAGATCAAGGCTAGAACTGTAACAAGTACATTTTTTCATACTTTGGTAAAAGTATGAATAACTCTTGACAAAGTTAGTCAAGTAAAACTGTTTTTGAGAAAATTACTTGAAGTACAAATTAAAGAAAAAAGGAAAAACATGTACCTGAGTTTAACATAAAAGTAACTTTCTCTTTCAACTCTACAAAATGGGTGATATTGTCAGCTTTTGTTGAGCTTCAGCAGCAGAAGCGATTTGATGCACACAACAAACATATCAACTTGATGTTGTTGCCATTGATCGATTTCTTTAAACACAGCGGACAAACATGGCCACGCATTTTGTTTTGCAAATCCGTCTCTTGTACTGCCTCCGTAATTAAAATGTGAATTAAAAAACTTGAAATACAGTTGACAACATGCCACATTGTGATCATGCCTGTAATGCTAACAAATAGATAATCAGAAAATTGCTAACGCTTGTTGCACTCACTGAATACTACAGGTCTGCATATATTCCCTTGCTTCTGGCACATATAATTCGACATAACTATGTTAGGAACTCCAAAATGACATCACAAAATTTAGATAATTTTGTTACATTTAAAAAAAGTAGTTATAGTACAGGAGTGTATTTAGCACAGCCCAGCTTCAATACTCAAGTCGTGTTGTGTTTATCCCAAGGAAATATCTGCAGTTATGTCAACACAGGTGTTTGTTGAATTTCCACAACTGAGAAATATTACGAGATATCTGGAATATACTGAAACTGTTGTATTTTCAGTTACTGGAGGGTCTCCTTTTTACAATTTATTGATTGCCACATATACGGCAATCTATAAAGTTCCAGTGGACAACTCGGTGACGCCTCCAATATATGGACACGAGACAAAGCTGATACAAGGTAAGCTGATATGAATGAAGCTTGATTAATATGTATTCACAAAAGTGTCTGGAAGGTTTTAAGCTTTGTTGGCACGGGGCCAACTTGGGGGAACATTTGTTATTAGCTAATTAGCATTATTAATGCTAATTAAGCTTGATCCAAGTAAAACGTATCAGAACTGAATTCTTCGAGTCAAACTTGTATAGAAAAATGCTATAACACATTGTTCTAGACCTATTACTAATAGTTCAAACGTTTTACTTTAATCAAGCTTAATTAGTGTTAATAATGCTAATTTAGTAATTAGCTAATACAAAATGTGAATACATATCAATCAATTACAATTTCTAGGTTCGCTGTCCTGCAACTAGACTAACTGGGTACGTTAAACATGTGCTGATAACAATTTGGAGTTCTTTGCTGCATAATATAGAACTACAGTTAAACTAAGTGCTCAAATATAAAGTTATCATTTAACCTCATGGATCCTGAACTCCGATCTTTCGGGGTTTTACACTAGTGTGTACAATAATCGCTAGATGTCACTAATTTAGGTTAGTATGTCCGATGATCGATTCTGATGAAAATGTGAAATGCAGCAGCGATGTTGACAGCCGTGGTTGACATCGGTGATATTCCTGCGCAGAGATGTCAAATAATTGTGCATTAGCCACAAAATAAAACTGATTTCATGTATCTTATCAGCCATCTTATTTCTTGCCTGGATTGTTGACATACATCATTATGATTATCTTCAATACGCTTTGTAGTCACACACGACAGTAATTTTGATGACACAGTGTTGGCAAATTATTCTGATTTATACAATATCATTTTGGTTTATACTTGCACATGCTATATTCCATATAGTACTTGTGATGGCAGTACAATTTGCTGTATGTACTATTTCAATCCTAATTTGAGAAAGGCACGACTAACTTCCTGATTGACATAATATAGAATACCAATTGATGTATGAATGTACTTTTTGTGTTACTCATAGAAGATAACTTATATAGTTTAACGATACACTAACTGATCAGATAATTGTTTATCATTATGGAGGAATCAATCAAACAAAACTGATTTTATATATTTGTTGTTGACCATCTTGGATTTTTGATAATAGGGGCATTCCATGTAAAATCAATCAAGAATTTACATGACAGTCTTCGATTTTCATGTAATTTGGTGTATATTGGGTTATGATCACAAGTCTATGCGTCCCACCAATTTTTAAGTCAATCTGACCTTCTGGACCATATATAGAGGTCATCAAACTTTGACCCGACCTTGATACATCCTGACGACCTTCCAGGTGTCATAACTCCACTTGTAAGTGACCTACAGATATGATGTTGGTGTCATTTTAAAGCTAATAGAATGGTCTATTCAATTCATCTACCAAAATGCTTAAAACATATTTGATTTTAATTGGTTTGCCTTTGACCTGACCTAGCCAAAAACATGTAACCTCCGATTTCCTCCTCTAGATTTTGTTGTTGCTGTTGTCACCATTACTATCCAGTACCCAATGATGTCATTATATTATGGTGTACTTTGTGTGCGTGCGTGCGTGCGTGCGTGCGTGCATGTGTGCATGTGTGCATGTGTGCGTGTGTATATGCATGTGTAAAACATCGTGCCAGAAATTTGGTGAAATTGACTTGTCCAGGATAATTTTTAAGTAAAATGTTGTGTATTAGTTTACAGTCATGAATGTATGTGACAAATCAACCACATTTTTGGTCACTCTGACCATGAATTAGTCATGGTCAGGTCATTTTGATGACCTATCTCTGATGATAAAAATGTCTAGATAGAAATCATAACTATTTGATCTAACCTTGACTACCTGGTGACTTTCTAGATGTCATAACTTGTCTCCAAAGGCCGTGTATTAAATAGCTTTTTTGTCTCTACTACATACATGTTATGGTATTACTTATGGGTCCGTGTGAACGCAACCAATGGGGTTGCTGTTACTTTTTAGATTTTTGAATAGATCGGCATGGTGATAACTTCTGGTCAGATTAGCAAGAATCCAAAATGTGAGCGTTCTAGCTTAAATAGTTTTCAAGTTACAGCAGTTTGAAATTGGGGGCGTTTTTCGACAGCTTGTTAAAAATAAATAATTTCATTCACATTTCACTAGTCAATATCTTCTGCACTCTTTAGCCTGGGTCAGTGAAATTGTGTGAGTGGTTGTTCTCTATAACATAAAGATAGCATAACTACAATAAGCACAGTGCATGGTTAATATGCAGCAAGTTGATAAACATCATGATTTATTCACAATATAACTTGCGGGAGAGTTTTCAGACCCTGACTGTGAGTAAATACACATACGATAGATCCAAATTGTCCATATTTGGTACCTAGACATACATATGTGCAAATCTAAGAAATATGGCAGGTCCGGTTGCCTTAATTATGAATCTGTACATATGCAAAGATGGTACTTTATTATATTTCTTTAAACATTACCAACTTCTGACCCAAAAAAGTCGATTAGGCGTAGCTTGTATTATCAGAAAACCCTTTCTACGTGTGAGTTCATTTCTATGTCATGTCTATGTCAATGTAGTCAAGAAAATATACATCCATATATATATGTATATAAAGTAGCAGAATAAATAAATATATAATAATATGCATAGTACTTAATTATTAACAAATGATTACAGCAATATAATAGTTGTGTCAATTGTAATTATAAAAACTCAAATATATGTTAATTTGTAAACTATTAATTAATAAATAATTAAAATGACATGCTGGTTGAGCTAATTAAGAGTAAATATGTAAATAAATAAAAATATAAAAGGGTGAAAGGTGTAGAAAAACTAGACATTAAAAGCAATCTTGAAATAATAAATCTTAAGGTGTGTTTTAAACTTGTTCATGCACACAGTAGAACGCAAGTCCTTAGGTAGTGCGTTCCAAAGAGTTGGTCCTGCACGAGAGAATGAGCGGCGTCCATAACGTTCGAGGTTGTGCCGAGGAACCACTAGCAACGCGCGGTCTGCAGATCGCAGGGCGCGACGCGGCACGTACGGTGTGATCAGCGAGGCAATGTATGCCGGCGTCCGCTCGTGTAGGGCGAAACACAAAGACGAGTATCTTGTACTCAATGCGATGCTTCATTATGAAGCTACACATACCCAAATGTCATACATTTTATATTTCTTTAAAATTAGCAAACGTCCAACCATAAAAGGTCAATGTGGATTAGAAGGTATTGTTATCAAAGGTTTATCAAGTATAAACCAGTTCAAAGACCTGGCTAATGTTAATGCAATATAAAATACAATATATTTGGGTATGTGTAGATTCATAATTAAGACAGTCAAGCATGCCATATTTACTCTGATAATACACAATGTTATGCATATATATATATATATATATATATATATATATATATATATATATATATATATATATATATATATATATATATATATATATATGTAAAAAGTCATGGGACCATGTAAGATATCAGGCATATTTTCACAATTTAATTCATTTAAAAATACTAACTAATACAAAAGTCCAACCAAATTGATTATATACTATTAAAAGCTAATTATAGATAATATTTCTACAGTTCTCATGTACAAACAACACTAATATTGTGTGCAGTGGCCCTTGGCAGCAATCGCTGCAGCACATCTCCTCGGCATCGAATGTACCAGGTTTTGGACAGTGTCCACTGGGATGGCCTGCCATGCAGCATGGAGCAGCTGCCACAGAGCCTCCAGATTACCTGGCTTGCTTCTCTCTACCTTCCTGAAGAGGACTTCCTCCCATAAATGTTCTATGGGATTCAAGTCTGGGCACTGGGCCGGCCACTGCAGGACGTCGACGTGAGAGCGCTCGAGGAATCTCGTCACCTTGTACGCTTTATGGCAAGGAACATTGTCTTGCTGGTAGACAAATGCTTCACCCTCGCCATAAAGTGAAGAAGCTGAAGGCAGCATGTGGTTCCTCAGCACCCTCACGTATTGGTCCTGCCGCATGGTGCCTTCACGCCGGTAGATTTGGCCGACCCCTCGCTCAGACCATCAGGAAGCCCCCTCCATGCTTTACTGTGGGGACAATGCACTGTGGGCTGTATCTCTCATCAACTCTCCTCCGCACAATAGCCTGCTTTGCCCCACAGAAAAGCTGACCACAGCTCTGTGTCCCACTGCTGGACTGTCCAGTTGTTATGGCGTCGAGCAAACTCGAGCAAACCTTTAATTTTCCAGGCCGCAACAATGGCGTCTTCACCGCCACACAACCATGAAGCCCAGCTGAATTCAGTCGTTGTCATATTGTCGAGGATGATACAGTCACTCCCTCTGACTTAGCTCTGACTGCATCCTCTGTCGCAATTCTAGGGATGTGAGGCGGCGATCGCTGAGGCTATATCGGAGGAGTGCCTGGTCTTGTCGTACCGAAGTCTTATTCGGCCTTCAACTCTGCGGTTTGTCGGCCACTGACCCTGTCTCTCCCAGGCGCTTCTTGATGCCATACACTGTTTTTACATTTACCTTTAGCTGCCGGCTCACCTGCCGACAGCTAACCCCATCTCCATTAGCACCACGGCCCTCGTTCGCAACTCAGTGCTGGTTTTTTTTTGGTAAGGCGGCATCACTGAAAATTAGCAAATAAATTATTTATTATTTTTTAAATTAAATTTATACGCATAAGTTATTAAAAATGTTTAATAGATATTATTATGGAATAATAAAAACAAATTTTTACCATATAATTAGCTCTTATTGTATTAAAAATTTGATTTATTCACTACTTTTCTTAATAAATATTGATAATTAATAATAAATAATTAATACTGATACTAGGTCAAGGCATTATACCAAATATTGCTCCGGTAATACACCAAAGTACCCTCGTACAGTTTAGACAGTCAATTGTGATTCATTAGTCCATAGAAAGCAGATAACACTTAGTGATGTAATTGAGGCCTACCTTGATCTTCGGACGAAAATCTTGGGGTGTTTTTATGAAATTAGGCAAAAATGGCACAAAACAGAGGCAAAACAACAGACAAAACAGGATATAAACTTAGCAGTATCTGGCGCATCCAATAGGTGGCAGCACTTCGTTTGCCAAGTTGATTTTAATGCTGCCACAGAGCTTAACAATGGAGAAACAACAGTAAAATCCAATGGTCCCATGACTTTTTACCGGCACTGTATATATATATATATAATGGATCGGCTGGTGGCGTGTTATCCGCGTAACGCGTTCCAGAAATAGCGCAGGTTTTGTTGCCATTGCTTTCGGCCGTCGATGATTAAGGTTGGTGGCCTTTGCGTTGCGTTTATTTATAAAATAAAAATGCTAATATAGATTTGCGTGTACATCATATCGCATTGTAAGGAGAAAGCATCGATAAGTTCAGATAAGAATATTCGTAAATATGGCGTATTTTTAACCGTAACTTACGAAATCGAGATAGGTCCCGTGACTTTTTCCTAAGGCTAAGACCCTAAGACTAAGTCTAAGACGTTGTATTAGTTCATTCAGACATACATTTCTCAGTTATTATTGTATTACAACATCGCCAACATATTCAATAAATAGTGTATGCTTCATTGACATTGTGTGTGTGTGTGTGTGTGTGTGTGTGTGTGTGTGTGTGTGTGTGTGTGTGTGTGTGTGTGTGTGTGTGTGTGTGTGTGTGTGTGTGTGTGTGTGTGTGTGTGTGTGTGTGTGTGTGTGTGTGTGTGTGTGTGTGTGTGTGTGTGTGTGTGTGTGTGTGTGTGTGTGTGTGTGTGTGTGTGTGTGTGTGTGTGTGTGTGTGTGTGTGTGTGTGTGTGTGTGTGTGTGTGTGTGTGTGTGTGTCTATTTTATTGGCCGTTGTAATTGCACAAATACCGTCTTTGAAAGCAGATTCCGCATAGATCCATTGCGTCAATGCAAAAAGCCACAATAAAAATATCAATAACCGGGACCAGCCATTAAGCGGGACCGATTAGTAATTCGCCGCATTATTTGCAGACAGCGTGCTCGATAGTTATTATTTATGTAGGCACGTTTAGCTACACATGAACCTTTCCGTTTTATAATACCTCTGTATTGCACTGTATTGAATTGAATGCAATGGCATGTTCATCTACATAATTTATCCTCCAACATATAATTATACTACTTTTTTATAAAAACAAATTAAAACATCCAGGATATATGACTAACAAATAAATATTTTTACACGATATGAACATTTCCAGTACGTTAAGAGGTAAAACTTTCCCATCTGACATCTGTGGGGTTTTATTTAGCAAGAAGGTATAAAATATAAATGGTATTCAATCAGTACTACTAGCACATTTAGAGTGCACGAATATTGTGCCAACACGTCTTTATTAATTGCATATTTTATTAAAATATAATTTGTCAAACAATGACAGTACTGTAGTTATGCAAATACACCTACTTTTTTCAACAAAATGAGCATGATGTATGATGTGGTGATGTGCAATTATTCATTTGAAGGTCCCTTACAAAAAAGTCAGTGGTATGCCACTGATTACATTTGAATACCATTCAGTATCGTTCAGTACCATTGGACCATTCAATGATATTTTAGGACTCAGTGGTACTCTCAATTGTAATTTAAAATACCATTCAATACCAGTGAACAAGGAATCCAAAATATTATTTTTAAAACATTCAGATACCATACCAACCAATCGGGTCGTACCGGGATGAGTAGGGGGCTCTGCGAAGCTCATCCTCATGCAATGACAAATTATATCAAACCAGTAATCATAATCATAATCGTCACATTTCCATAGCGCTGTTCCAACGTTCGTTGCTCACAGCGCTGTACAGAATGTTCTTGTAAATAAATAAGTCTTTAATTTAAGTTTAAATGCAGCAGTGATCATAGATGACAATGTCAGATGATGCGGTACTGCATTCCATAGGCTTGGGGCTGCCACGCTGAAAGCCCTGTCACCCCAGTGACGCCTTGTGCGTGGCAAACACAATAAATAGTGTTCGCTGGAGCGCAGCGACCTAACCGACTGGCGTCGGCTTACACAGTGTCCAATGTAGTCGGGCGCTTGGCCATTCAGTGCTCGCTGGGTGAATAGCAAGATCTTGAACTCAAATCGCACCGCTATCGGCAGCCAGTGTAACTTCTTTAGCAGCGGTGTAGCATGGCTATATCTCATAGCGCCGTCGATCAAGCGGGCTGCCCAGTTCTGTATTTTCTGAAACCGTTGCGTTTGCTTCAGAGGCAGTCGATAGAGCAGTGCACTGCCAATATCCAGTCTGCTTGTGACAAATGCATGAACAACTTGCTCTGTCGCTGCTGCTGTCAGATACCGTCTGATCCTCGAGATGTTGCGGAGGTGGAATATGGCTGACTTGCATACAGCAGTCACGTGGGACTCCATCGTCATCTCAGCATCAAACTGCACACCGATATTTCGAACACAGTCAGTCACCCTAACCACACAGTCACCAACACGTAACGATTGCAGCGTGATTTTCTTCAGCTGTTGAGCTGAATCGTATACGATTACCTCCGTTTTTGAATCATTCAATTTCAAAGAGTTTGTCTTCATCCAACTCCTGATTTCTGTAACACATTGTTCAATGCTCTCAACAGCCGCGTCAATGTCCTCCTGATGGGGTTTCACTGCGATGTAAATTTGCGTGTCGTCAGCATAAAAGTGCGACAGCAAGTTGTTGTTCCGAATGATTTTCGATACTGGTGCTGCATAGATAGAAAACAACTGCGGACCAAGTACGGAACCTTGAGGAACCCCTCACATAAGGGGGCGAGCAGGTTACGTAGAACCATTAATATGGACTGCTTGAACTCTGTCACTCATATACGATTTAAACCACTTAAGTGCAGTTTGGCCCACTCCAACATCATGTGTCAGTCTTTGCAACATGACATTGTGGTCCACAGTATCAAATGCAGCCGACAAGTCCAGTAGTAACATGATGACAATGTTCTGGTTGTCCATTGCACGCAGGATGTCATTCTGAACACAGACAAGGGCCGTCTCGACGCTGTGGTTTGGCTTGTACGCAGACTGGTGGTTGGGCACGCAGAGATTACACTCAGACATGTGAGCCGACAGTCTCGCGGCAACAACACGCTCTATTGTCTTCGACAAGTATGACAGATTTGACACAGGTCTGTAGTTGTTCAAGATGTCCTTATCTAGGCTTGGCTTCTTGATTATAGGTCGTACATGTGCTCTCTTCAAGTGAGAAGGCATTACTCCATGTTAACAATGGTGGTGAGAACAGGTATAATGTCATGCGCACAGTCTCTAAGCAGCCATGTCGGTATGGGATCAAGTTCACATGATTTAACCGGCGATGAATTCAACAGTATTCCGATTTCAGTTTCAGTGGCTGGCTCAAATGCATTCAGTAAACATGTTTGGAATTCACCATCAGTGTAGATGTCTACGTTGCTAACACTTGGAGTAAATTCACACCGGATTTTCGAGATTTTTTCAGAGAAATAATCTGAAAACTGCTCTGCAAGCGCATCGAATGAGTTACATGTCGGAAGTGGAGTGTCATGATCGGTGTATAGGAGCTTGGCGACAATCTTGAACAGCTTTTTCTGGTCACCAGATGCCTCAGCGATTTGACTCGTGTGGTATTCCAATTTCGCACGGTGTATGGATGACGTAACAGGCTGACGCTGAAGGTAGTAAGCCAGCCTGTCACATTCTAGTCCGGTTGTTCTCCATCTTCGTTCCAGCTGGCGTCTCAAACACTTAGTTGCTCGTATGCGGTCGTTATACCACGGTGTGTGTGGTCGTACAGTCACTATGCGTGTTGTTAATGGTGCATGTTTGTCAACAATAGCTTCAATGGTTTCATTGTACGTTTCAACAGCATAGTTCATGTCAGGCATATGCTTTGACAGTAGCAACGATCGATCGGATATCCTCACATAACGCTGTGGTACTGATACGTTTGTAGCATCGAGTCGTCGTTGTTACTTGGGTGTTAGGTGGTTTCGTAAGTCGCAGTGTGCAATGAATTGCCGAATGGTCTGACATGTGCGGAATGTATATCCTTATATTGTTCAGAAATGTATTAGATGACCGAGTTATTAGAAGATCGATGGTGTGCCCTGCAACATGTGTCGGGCCTTCTACGTGCTGTTTGAGATCTGCAACTTCCAAAAGATCGAGGAAACCCCTGGTGTCATTGTTTGATATATTGTCCATATGAAAGTTAAAATCACCAGCAACCAATAAATTCGAGGTGTCCATTGCCATACTGTCCATCAGCTGGGAAAATTCTGCAAAGAATTCCGAGGTTGTATAACCATTTTTGGTGTTAGGCGGAGGGCGATAGACGACGATGAGACGAGTCGATTGAGGGCCATTGCTGATATGCAGACCCATCAATTCGAATGTCTTTGCATTTGGTATATCAAGTTGTCGCGTCACGAAGGTAGAGTTGTAGACGACAGCAACACCACCACCGGTGCCGTGCGCTCTCGGGACATGTAGCAGTTGGTAGCCAGCAGGTGTAATACGACCAGTAGAGATGGAGTACTCAGCCACGTCTCTGTTATGGCGAGTATGTCAATGTCATTGTCCTCAATGAGGTCGCATATCACGGTTGCCTTTCCAGCTTACTTCACGTCACATACATATCTGGCATTCAACAAGCAGAAAGGAACTTGGCGTGCACGTGACACAGCACTTTCACTGTTACGTTGAATTTTAGTGAGATTATGTCTTGTGATATTCCGTCTTGGATCAATGGTGGGGGGCGATGGTTGATCAACACAGCAATTGGTCTTTGTTTTGATCGACCTGCCCTGCAACCCCTGCGTGTCCGCCGATTGTTCAACATAAAGAGTGGTGTCACACAAACATCTGCAGTAGGATATAATCCGGTCCCCGTGAAGTTTCCAATTCGCAGTCATCATCATCATGCTGTCGGTCGCGAAGCGACAAAGACTGCTTCCATCACTTGACTGTTGCTCTCCATTTATCTCTCTGCTGTGAGAGTGATGTCCAAGAGTCGATCTTTATGTCTCTCAGCTTCAGGTTTCTCTTGATGGTATCCTTGAACCGGAGACGAGGGCGCCCCCTCGTTCTCTGACCAGAAGACAGTTGGGAGTAGAGAACCTGCTTTGGTTCTAATTGCTAATTCGCAGTAGGTCGGTTCTATTGTATGTGATCATGCTGTGGAGAATGGCTGTGGTCGTCACGCCTGGGCAGTCAGCAGCAATTTGAAGTATCCAATTGTAGTTGTCACGCCTCGGCAATCGCAGCGATGTCGCAACACAGGTGTAGTCACCGTACAGGCACACACTGTATAAAAAATATTAAAATACTAAGACATCGTTGAGTACTTGCTAAAACAGCACAGTCCAAGTTAAACCAGATACCTTAATAAAGTCATATGCAAAAACACGATGCGTTAGCTTAGCTAAAAATAGGTAAAAACGTAAAATTTCCGAGAGGTTGTATTGATGCAGCCACATTGAGGCGCGACCCAATATTAATAATCAAATTGTAATAAGTGCCTGTCACTGACATTATTTCAGGTCATGCAGCAACTATTGCTTATACAGATGTTGGCTTCGCGGGTAAAGGAATAAAACTAGTGGGTAAATGCTTCAAGGATGAAGCAGGACTGGGGCAATATGAATGGGAGTGGCACTACTACAGGGTAAATGCTTCGCAGCTAAAACACGTTTGAGACTCGAGTTAAAGTAAGGAGACAAGCATTGGGCATTCAACCACTGGTGACGGCGTAAGCTCAAATTCTGATTGGTGGTAGGACGAACACGGAGCCAAGCGTGCCACGAAAAGCATGCCAGCGCACATTTCAGCTGGAAGTATGAATGAACGGGGAAGGGAGAGCTAGGACGGCGGCTGGACTGGGGACGGTCGGAAGGAGGTGGGCGGGAGGACGGGGTAGGGGGCGAAGGGGGCTTGTCTCCTTACTTTAACTCGAGTTTCAAACGTGTTTTAGCTGCGAAGCATTTACGCTGTAGTAGTGCCACTCCCATTCATGTTACCCAGTCTTGCTTCATCCTTGAAGCATTTACCCACTAGTTAAAAGCTAATTACAACAACAGTGTGACTGATTGCATATATATGGGACATCGGCTATTAACAATGTAAATATATATGTATATATATATATATATATATATATATATATATATATATGTTTATGTATATACATATATCTATATATTTATTTTATTTTATGTGTATATATATATATATATATATATATATATATATATATATATATATATATATATATATATGTATATTTATATTTATATTTATATTTATATTTATATTGTTGGTAGCTGATGTCCCAGTTTCCCTAATTTCATGAAAATGGATTTATTATGTATTTTCCTTCAACTCTTTCCTGAGTGGACGGCTTTCGTATAGACAATTTGAAAATGGTGGCCAATTATAAATGTGTGTGGTGCTTCTTGCATTAACATAATAATAATAATAAAGCTTTATTGTCATATTCAACGTGTAAAATTTACATGATAAATTGGAATGTAGTCTGGCGTTGACTTACATAGTGCTTAAATATACAATAAAATAGAATACGGCAAACAAATATAAAATATAGATATAAAATATACATTGTACATGATATGTTCTTTAAAATGAAAAAAATATTTTAATATAGTAAATACTAAAGACAACATTAAAATAATAGTAGTAATCTATTTAACAATAATTGTGATGTAAACTAGTTAATAAATAAATAAATAAATAAATAAATATATATATAAAATGTCCTTTAAAAATTGCTTTAAAAATATATATATATGTGACGCATGCCAAAACCAGGCTTTTGTCGGCAAGTTGACAATTCCATATTATTATTGATTCAATTAGAGGAGATGAAGAGCTTTAAAATGATACCAAGATGAACACTCTATCTTGTGCTTGGGCGAAGATATTCCACTTCAAGTGCATAAGTTTGTGGAATGTCACTTCCGAGAAAATTTATTTGTTCAAGTGATCCGTCGTAAAACGTGATATCGTGGAACATTACCATAGCAACCACATCTTTATAATGCTTCAATTATTCTGAAATTTTGCATAGACCTAGAGATGGTATATACTCATAATATGTGAAAGTATAAAAAGTCGACCATTTGTCAGCGCAACATTTCACCGCTCGCGCCTGGGGTTTGCGCAGTAGGCGAATGTAGTAGCGATCGGGCGGCTTAAAATGGCCTACCCCAATGTTGAAACAAATCATAAAAATAAAGGTTCTCGACGGATTTGATTTATTTTTATGTTATTTAGCAGGTAATACATATGGCTACATTTGTCTCGCAGGAAGTAGGAAATTTATCCGTTTAGTAATTATTTGGGTGCAGGATAGTGCGCTAAATTAGTCTAAAAACGGCTTTGTTTTAGACTAATTAGCTGTGAAATTAATGAGGGGCTTGCATTAAAATGCTCATTATTACCCCTTTCAACACTATTTCATGGTATCTATTATGGAAATATTGAAAGATTGATGATTTTGCTGATTGATTCAGCCAAGAACCCACTTTCGACATTTTGAGGGTATGCTGACTAATTACACTGGCGCCGATCGAGGAACTGCGACAAGCGCCTGGTTTTGGCATGCCGCGTCATGTATATACATAAATTATCTTCTAAAATATAATTTAAATTAGTAGACATACATTATAAGAGGACTAAAATATAATTTAAAATTATATTTAATATTACAATTGAATTACAATTGAATGCGTCCAATTTTGTTTAAAAATATATATATATATTTATACAATTATTAAGTTAAGCTAAAATTTCATGAGAAGAAAAGATTGTTGTTCAGCACCACCGATCCGCTACTGAGAATAGGTAAACCCACACTCCACACGTGTACGGCTCAGCCACACCAACCAGCGCCAGAAAAGCAAAAATTCCGACAGAGTGGCGAAAACAGCCAAGTTTCCAGGGTTTTTACAGCTACGTTCTATATTTCATTCCTGATAAGGCTGCTACGGCACTCGGGTAAAAACTATTTCTAAAGCGATTTGTTTTCGTACGGATGCATCTATAACGTTTCCCTGGCGGTAATAATTCGAACAGATGATGGGCGGGGTGAGTTTGGTCTGAGATAATTTTGCCTGCTCTTTTTTTGGATCTGTCTTTATATATGGCTGTTAGAGAGGTGAGTTCACTACCGACAATTTTGGAAGCTGTTTTCACCACTCTGTCAAGCCTGCCCCTCTGGCGCTGGCTGATGCCGCCGAACCACACACATATTGAGAATGTAAGAATACTCTAAATAGTAGAACGATAGAACTGAACAAGAATTTCTCTCCTCACCCCGAACTTCTTTAGTTGGCGCAGGAAGAACAGTCTATGTTGGGCCTTTTTGACGACAGCATCTGTGTTGTTTTCCCAAGCTAAGTCATTTCATATTATCGTGCCTAGAAATTTAAAACAATCCACCCTTTCGATAGAGTCACCTTTAACAATAATGGGAGCAAGTGGGTTTTTTCTCTTCCTAAGATCTACAATCATCTCTCTAGTTTTGGACGCATTAAGTTGTAGGTTGTTAGTGTCACACCACGACACCAGGCTGCTAACTTCATGGCGGTATTCAGACTCATCTGAGTCCGACACCAGCCCTATTAATGTGGTGTCATCTGCACATTTCAACAATGGTACAGAAGAGTGATGTGAAACACAGTCATTTGTAAACAGAGAATATAGCAGTGGGGAAAGGACACATCCCTGAGGAGTCCGCGTGTTCATGGTAATAGTGCTGGAAACTATACTGGTCATCTTATCAACATCTTAACAACCTGTGATCGCTGTAGTAAAAAGTCCAGAAGCCAGCATGTCTTAAAATCAAATTAGCATATCTTAATTACAGCTGTATGAAATTACATATCATATATTATATTGTACGTAGAAATGAATGTGTGAATTTACTATTAGTTGAATCTGCTGCTGGGTTGCAATCAATAACATTTCAGGATGCAAAATTGAAAATAAAAAATAAAAACAGTATAAATCAACTTCACACATGCTATAAACAAAAGGTTTCAGCCCCTACCATATGTGATCATGTCAAGTAAAAGTAGCCATGTGTATCAGTTTTTTAATAGTAAAAGATATATACAGTTCGGGTTGGTTACATTTCAAATAATACACATTTTTGTAAACAATGTCAGTGTGCATAACGACAAATTGTAATTTACAAAATTTCTACCGTACTTCAGTCCTATTACCAACTGGAATTGTTCTTAGCTTTCAATACAATATAAATATTCAAAATTATGAAAGATAATACTATTTCAGTTTCACACATACTGTATTTGTTCCTTCAGGCTCAATGCTTAACTTAGCAGTATGATCATGCTTTTATAATCTAACTAAAATAAAACAAAATTTGGTGATCAACAAGATGGTCACACATGTCAGCTGAATGAAAGCACACCAGTGGGTCATTTACGTAACAATGACCCTGGTACTTACCCAGGTGATATGATGACCATGGTCGACCACCAATATTATTTGATGATCGACCATGGTTGTTATGTTTGTTTCATATATTGTTGCCAGCATGATTTTTTATGGTGATGATTTAACCATGCATGCAATATTTTAAAGTGGCTTCACCTGCATTACAACTGTGCCTCTCTACTGTTTTTGTGGAAATTATAAAGTTTTGGGGTAAAAATATGACTCAGCCAATCATGGCACTTCATACATTGAACAAACTAACAAGCAATATCTAACTTTTGTTTGGTGAGACTTTGATCATGCCTAACACTAACAGCTGGCCATCTCCATGACTCACAATATGTAATCCTCTGCTCACTCAGTGCTATATTAAGTGCTCTCAGAAATGACCACAAACTGCACAATGCTGATTCAATTGGATACGACTACAAAGGACAATGGCGGATGGATATTTAATGTTATATTACTCCAAATTATTCTAATTTTTAAACATAACTATCAGATTCACTAACACTGGGGTTTTCCTAAGAACCTGATCTAACATGTTAAATAAGATTAAAAAAACATTTTAAGAGGAGCTCTGTGACATTTTGGCAGTTTTCCTTTTGACATTCTAACCATGATTCTCAGAAAGATAATGGTTGCTTAATCTTCTATAGTTTGGAATCAATTCCGTATTACAATTAAATCTTCTGAAACTATAACCACTTTTCATACAAAATCAAAACATATTTGGTTGAAATTGCTTTTCCACCGTAAATGTTTGGTGGTTACATGTTCCAATGATATTTGTTGCCTGTCTATTTATGATTACGCCAAATGATTTTGTTTGTTACGCCTCTGATCGAGCTTTTCTAGGATCTAAGCGCTATAGAAGAGTTACAATTACTTTCTTTATGGCCGAGAGCAATTGTGATCTAAAATTGCATTAGTGAAAACGTTTGATAATTGGTGAACCCAGCAGGACTCACAGATTTATGGCTTTTTAAAACCAGGTAGTGAATATAAGGACCTGTTTATGTTACAGTCAAAGATACAAGCAGAGGTATTACTTCCATTGCTGTTGATGATGTCCGTGGATACGTCTACTGGAATGAATACAGTGACATATACTGTGGCAAACTCAATGGCTCCAAGTCAGAAAAAATAATAACCAACGGTAAGTTATATATGTGTATCTATATAATAAAATAGTGTTTGTCTGTCTGTATGTCTGTCTGTCTGGTTTGTCCATTTACAACTATAATTCAGAGTACTCAGTAGTTTACTAAACACATTGTTAAGATAAGTTGTTGACAGAGCTATGGCTGATGTCACATGTATATTACTCGTCCTAGTTATGTAGTCTCCAGACAGGGAATCTAAATATATTGAACTGATTAAGTCTAATTCAATGATGTCAATTGTTTTGTGTTTGCTATGAGTTCTTAATACCCTTATTCTTAATATTTCTCATAGCCAGTAAAGCAATTTACGTCATATATGTTCACCAATTTTGCCTCGGCGTTGTAACTTATACAAATGTTACCCCTGCATAACGGATGCTATGCTATTATAGTAGGCATTCGTGGTTATACAAAATGTGTACCTCAGCTTCTGGATCGAAGGGAATACAAAATACATGAGCAGCCATATTCATATATGCAGCATGTAAAACATGGAACATGACGCAACAAAACTACTCGGCTGTAAATGGTAATTTTTCTGCATCAAGAACAAGGTGTTTAATGACTTGTGACCATAAATTGCTCCATCTAGCAAGTGACTCCCCGTGACACTACTCATGTACAGAACACTTGTACAAAGGAATGTAGTTTGACAGTGTATATGTAGAACCTATTGTTAATCAAACTCATTAAGTATACTATGTCTACTTATAGACTAGGGCCCAGGTTCATGGAGCGTACTTAAGACGTCGTAGCGGGCGATAACCCGTCGTAAGCCTAAAACATTGTAAAGTTACACTAGTTGCGTTTCACGACTCTGCTCCATAGTTGCACTTAGCTGCACCATGTATTTAATAGGCGTACATTTACGCTGGTTGAAATATTTACGGTATGCTCCCGAAGTTGAAATATGTACGGTATGCTCCCGACACGCCCACTCTCAACATTATTATTTTTAATGTATACACTGGATACCCTTTACATTCATCATAGCTTCCCATTTGCTATACGAACGACAAATGCAGCAGCTAGAAAGAAAAAGGATGTCCAGACACAACACAAATACAGGGATTCCCACCGCAACCTAACTAGGTCAATTCTAATTCGTTTTAGTTGTGCGAATGCTAAATTGGTTTCATGAAACCCGCCGTAAGCTGCATTGACTATTTGCTGTTAGTTGCGACAAGTAGACCGTGTAATTGCGCGTAAAGTTACACGGCTTCATGAAACTGGGCCCAGGAGTTTTAGAGTTAAACCACAAATGTTAATACAAAAAGCTGATTTTTGCACCACTGAACCCTGAAAGTATCCTAAGTAACATAATACAAGTCTTACCAAATCGCTTTGAATAATCATAAGTATTAGATATTAGTTTTATATTTAACTGGCTAAGTTACCCAGAAATGCTTTGGAGTGGAAAAAAAACATTCAACCATTTGAAAATTGTGTTATATTGTTTCAGAAATAGATTGCGTGTTCATACATATGATGTAACAAAATGCAAATACGTGGCATCCAGAGCTGGTCCTCTGATAAGCAGTGACCATTTTCCAGGCATGAGAAACTTCCGAGGAACCGCGGAATTCCGCGGAATTATTTTTTCTTCTAATATGGGTAAAGTTATACCAATTCAGGCAGATAGACTGACATTGGGAAATGTTTTGAAATTGAATTTCAGCTAGTTGCATGCGAATAATGTGGGACATGGGGGCAATGGTGTAGGCGTAACCGGACATTGCAGGGGCCAGGTCGCCACAGATTGCCGAAATGTTCTTGAATTTTGTGTTCGAGTACCTTGGAATGTTCTTGGATTACACTGAATGTTCTTGAAGGGTGTCATGAACATCACGCACAATAGTGACGAAACGTCGACGAAAGAATCATAGTAATATTTTGCGTAAACAACATGGCAATAACACGATTCGCTAGATAGCATGTGGACTAGTAATGAACACGATCGATGAAACCACTCGAACACGTGAGCCAATCAGAAATGCTCTCTCGTTACGTGTTTGGCCACTCGCCAATCAGATGCACTCTTTCCACCCGCCCACTACCGTCCATGGTGTTTATTTTTATTTCGTTTCCATCACAATATTTACTTTATGGTTGACATAATCGCCAAGTTGCAACTGAAATGTGACTGCAAATTTAGATACAACTAGCTTAGTGGACAATTAATATAAAATAGGATCGGGAAATATTGGCACGACATGCAAACACACCAGACCGCTTGTGTAATCTTGGGCGATTTCAATGTGCACTACAGTGACAATAAGACTTGTAACACACGAACTCCTCCAAGAGGCTGATTTTAGTTAGACAACACGTGAGAGAACCGACACATGTTGGAGACGACATCCTCGACCTCGTCATTACGCGAAAACAAGTCAAAATGTATTATCTTCTACATCCGTCGAAACTTTATTAACAGATCACCACGTTATCCGATGCGACTTGGTTACAGCAAAACCAACACGACCGAGGAGACAAATCAAGTATAGAAAATATGCGAGCATTGACAACACACAACTAATGTCTGACCTCGAAAACTCGGACCTGTTCAATAACCCAAACTATGGCGTCGACGAACTCTACACGCAGTACAACTCTACCATTGCTGGGTTCATTGACTCACACGCACCATTTATCACTCGTGTTATCATCATCCGACCGGAGACACCGTGGTACAACAGTGACTTATCAGATGCGAAGCGACTACTCCGACGTGCGGAACGGCGGTGGCGACAGATTCGGTTAGTAGTACACAGAGACATGTACACGAGTCTGCGGGACGCCTCCAGAGAGAAGTTAGTGGCTTGTAAATCTGCCTTTTACTGTGAAAAAATAAACGAGTCTGCTTGTGACGTAAAGGCAATGTATCGAGTAACGAATGAGATCACCGGACGGAAACAACCACTAGTGCTACCCGAATGCAGTGACTCCCACGAGAATTTGGCGGAACGTTTTCGAGTATATTTCTCCGAAAAGATTATGAATGTCCGAAGTACAATGCATTGTCGTGATGCCCCACCATCCATGCAGCCAATTGGCAACGATCATCACCACCTTTGTACTCTGTCATCATTCACACCCACAACTGCTGCTGCTATCGTTCGACTCGTGAACAAATGTCCTTCGAAATATTGCGCTCTAGACCCTTGGCCGACGACACTGTTGAAAACAAACATCGATATTATTGCACCAGTGCTAGCGGATATCATCAATGTGTCAGTAGAATCTACAACTGTACCTGCTGAAATGAAGCATGCGCTGGTCACGCCGTTGCTGAAGAAGACAGGTCTGGGCGCAAATGATATCAACAATTACGGCCCTATATCTAATCTCAGCTGTGTATCAAAATTGTTAGAGAGACATGTTGCAACTGACCTTCGGCGCTACATTGACTAGCACAAACTACTTGACCCGTTCCAGAGCGCGTATCGTCCGCACCATAGCACTAAAACAGCACTCGTGCGTATTCACGATGACATTATGCAGGCACTTGACCGTAGAAAGGGAGTAATACTCGTCCTCCTTGATCTCACTGCCGCCTTTGACACTGTGGACCACGCTATTCTACTCCAGCAAATGAAATCCATCGGCATTTGTGAATCGGCGCTGGCGTGGGTAACATCGTACTTGTCGGACACAACATTTTCTATTAAGATTAACGATGCCATTTCTCGCCGACAACAACTGAACTGTGGTGTACCTCAGGGATCGGTACTTCGTCCATTACTGTTTACCATCTACTGCATGCCACTCACTGCCATATTTGCTAAACACCACTTGAAATACCATATGTATGCCGATGACACCTAAGTCTAGGTCGATTTCCCACGTGACCAGCCTCGTAGCGCAGACACTGCTACCCGCCAAATCGAACAATGCACCGTAGACATCAAGCGTTGGATGACGAGCCATCAACTACTGCTGAATGAGACGAAGACCGAAACGATTGTTTTCTACGCCCCTAACGCCAAAGTCCCACCTGGAATTACGGGAGTCGACGTGTGTGGATGTTGCATAACGCCTCAACCGACCGTAAGAGACATCGGCATTTTTCTCGACAGCGGGATGGACATGACAATGCAAGTTACGCGTACATGTCAGGCGGCCTACTTCCAACTGCATAACATCGCCAAGATACGCCACTGCCTGATACGCCACTGCCTGATCATTGCTGCATGCAAAACTATCGTTCACGGTCTAGTGACATCGAAGGTAGACTACGGTAATGCTGTGTTATTTGGCATAAATGGGCGATTGCTGCAGAAACTACAACGAGTGCAGAACTCGGCGGCGCGTGTGATTACGTAACAACGACGCCGTGACCACCTCCACATCACGCCTGTGTTAATAACCGACGTTAAATAAAGTTTCTTGTATCTTGTATCTTGTATCTTGTATCTTGTATCTTGTATCTTGTATCTTGTATCTTGTATCTTGTATCTTGTATCTTGTATCTTGTATCTTGTATCTTGTATCTTGTATCTTGTAATAGCGCTTCACTGGCTGCCCGTTCCATGGCGCATAACCTATAAGATACTGGTGTTGACCTTCCGAGCGTTGCACAACCTAGCGCCGGAATACATCACTGACATGATCGTGGAATATACGCCGAGTCGCCACCTTCGCTCAGGTGGAAGCCGTCTCCTGAGAGTTCCACGCCACAATCTAGAACATTATGGCCGGCGTGGCTTTTGTGTGACGGCGCCGCGCCTGTGGAACGACCTGCCAGACAGTCTGCGGCATATAGACTCATTAGAACTTTTTAAGTCGAATTTAAAGACACATCTTTTTAAAGCAGCATTTATAAATTACTTGTAGGTTTTTTTGTCACAATGAATTTATTTTAACCGTAATTATAGTTTCCCAAACTATTTTAGTGTATTGTTTTAATATCTTATTAATATATATAATATATATATATATATATATATGCATTTTTAATTACTTATTTATTTTATATATTTATTTATTTATTTATTGCTGATAAGTTTAGCTTATACACTATGAGTTTTTAGAAATTATATTTAATTAATTATTTATTATCATTTAAACAACTTGACTTTTTAATTGATTAATCATATTTTATACATTTATATGTTACAAATGTTGTATGTACGCGCCTCTGAGCAGAAAGGTTTCTGGATATACGGCGCTTTATAAATAAAAATTATTATTATTATTATTATTATTATAAACAAGTAGTGCACTGCAAGAGGCAATCAATCATAAATATGTTACATACAATGTTTGTGAGCTCGCCTGTGATTCCCATAAACCGGCAACACATTCACAAGTATTGCATTGCAAGCATAACTTT
>OZ024865.1:6252011-6427011 GCA_964017155.1 Oasisia sp. SBJ-2009 | reverse complement strand
GATGAGCCCTTCAGAATATTAATGAAACGCTCTCCTGATATATATATATATATATATATACATATATATATATATATATATATATATATATATGTATATATATATATATATACATATTTGTATATATATATATATATACATATTTGTATATATATATATATATACATATATGTATATATATATATATAAACTGCAATATCAGAAACAAACCTGAGACGGTGTCAGTGCTCAATCTCTTGGGCAACTATTGACCGGTCTTGAGGTAAGATCTTGAAGTAAGATATATATATATATACATAATTCTGTCTTAAAAATTCACCTGTTGTGTTTGGTCTTAATTCAGTATTATAACATTGTAGAGATGATACTACTTACGCTGACAGTATAATAAAACAAACACATAAGAAACATAAGAGAAGTTATTATTAAATGACATAGATATGTCATGCGATAATGTTCTGCAGTAAATGGGCATTACAATGCAGAACACAGCAACCACCACCTTACTACAGACATCCTCTTGTACCCGGTAGTTTGTCTTTCACACAGCAATCATCAAAGCTACAGGCATCTCTTGTACCCGGTAGTTTGTCTTTAACACATGAATCATCACCTAGCTACAGACATCCTCTTGTACTCGTAGTTTGACTTTGCTTTGTCCTTTAGCCTGCTTCAATTTCTTCCCATCCATTATGGCTGTGTAGATAGACATCCAAGTTACTACCATATACACTTGAAGATGTGTCTTGTTAACGTTATTCAAGGTTTTATTGTTAAGATATCTTTATGTTTTGTTCCAGACAAGAAAACCTTAAATTGTGCAGACTACAATGGGGAAAACAGTGTCGTTATTATTAGCAACATCACATTCCCTGGAAATATCTATATTAAAGATGACACTATGTTCTACACAACAATAATAAACTCCAGGTAAGAAACAAAATACTACCTTAAAGCAGGCATAGTTTAATTTCAGTTGTCAATGTGCTATTTTATTAAATTAAATTAAGTAAAGTTAATTTAATATACATCCTTTTTAAAATCATATTTTTATTTCATTAATTACGTTTGCCAGAGGTAATTTTAAAAAGTACAATTACTTTTGAATAATCATTTTATTAGATATTAATAGCATAGAAATGTTACAATTATTATTGTTGTTGTTCTACACAATCCAGTGGTGATTATCCCCTAGTTGTCGAGATCGTAGTGCTCAAGATACCCCATAGATATAGCCACTCAGCCAATAACCCGTTCAGCCCCTTTCACAGTGAGAAGTTAGTCCGGAATAGGTACAATTATGCTGTAAATTATGATAAAACCACAGTGACAGCCATTGAGTCCAACCATATTCTTCTTCCCTTGATCCCTTGTCACATTCACGACCTCTTTTGCTTTCCGTGTAAGCTCCTTCCATACTGCCCACCCATTAGTGACTGTCCATGCCAGTCTTCGTGAAATCTCTTAATCGAGATTATTTAATCCTCTAAAATCCTCAGGTTGATGTTTCGCTAACAAAATTACCAAAACATAAATGCACCGTTAAAGGCAGAAACGGTTAGTTCAGTGATATATAGTGCTGTGTGTCAATTCTAATAAGCACATTGAACAGTAGATTCCATTTCAAAAAGTGAGTTAGCACCTGGAATGTTCATGTTATGCATTTATATTATCATATAACTTCACCATCTAGAACGGTTCCTGTTGAAAATGGTGACTTTTTTGTGTGCGTGCGCGCGCGTGTGTGTTAAATACCTAGATTATTGTTTATTCTCACCACCAAATGATGACAAATTTATTTGGACACGTATCTGGGGGTGTTAATTCAAAACAAAATTAATTTGTTTTAATCATGCATTTATCAAGCTGAGATATTGATGACGTGCTTAGGATGCTTTCTTTTTCAGACTCCGTTCAGTTCAGCTAGATAAAAGCCATCATGCAGAGAGTAGCATTCCCCTCGATGTTAAGGATATAGCTGTGGCTCCAGGTGAGTATCTTCTACTGAGAGTAACACTCCCCTCAGTGTTGAAGATATAGCTGTGGCTGCAGGTGAGTGTTCTCTACTGAGAGTAGCATTCCCCTCAGTGTTGAGGATGTAGCTCTGGCTCCAGGTGAGTGTCTTCTACTGAGAGTAGCATTCCCCTCAGTGTTGAAGATATAGCTGTGGCTCCAGGTGAGTGTCTTCTACTGAGAGTAGCATTCCCCTCAATGTTGAGGATGTAGCTCTGGCTCCAGGTGAGTGTCTTCTACTGAGAGTAGCATTCCCCTCAATGTTGAGGATGTAGCTCTGGCTCCAGGTGAGTGTCTTCTACTGAGAGTAGCATTCCCCTCAATGTTGTGGATGTAGCTGTGGCTTCAGGTGCGTGTCTTCCACAGAGAGTAGCATTCCCCTCAATGTTGTGGATGTAGCTCTGGCTCCAGGTGAGTGTCTTCTACCGAGAGTAGCATTCCCTCAATGTTGTGGATGTAGCTCTGGCTCCAGGTGAGTGTCTCCTACCGAGAGTAGCATTCCCCTCAATGTTGTGGATGTAGCTGTGGCTCCAGGTGAGTGTCTTCTACTGAGAGTAGCATTCCCCTCAGTGTTGAGGATGTAGCTGTGATTTCCACGTGAGTGACTTCTACTGACATACTCCGCTTTTCCCATTGTGTACTCTAATCAAAGGCTGCAGATATCAACCCTATCAATCTTTTGATTTCATGTCACCTTCATACCTTGATATAAGGCTTGATAGTGGGTTGGAGAAGATACTGGTCCTCATTATAATGCTGGCCTTACTGTTGTAGAAAAATCTGGTGCCCGCCGCTTTACAAAATGTCCACAAAACTATTGATCTACAGATCTATGTAATACAGATTGACTAACTCTTATCACTTAGTTCATTTTGTTCGGTTAGCTTTCGTTGGTTGTGGTAAGGTTAGAGAGGTAGAAGAGAGAGCGAGAGAAGAAGATTGAGAGAGGGCACGCTTGTAACTGTAAATTAGTATATGTTGCTATCAGAATTAGTCACTTGTTATTTGTAACTACCTTCTTTTTTCATATAATTTCTTTTTGTCTTGGCTAGTCAATGCATTTGATATGCTATAGTTTGACATGGTGTATGTCAGTAATCATATATCACGTACTATAAATGTTAACTTGATAAAATTGTAGTCCCATTCTCTCTCCCTCTTGCCCATTTCTACCTCCTCCATCTCATTTGCTCACTCTCTCCCTGTCTCACTTACTCATTCATTCTTTCACATGCACGCACGCACACATGTATACACACACTCACACACAAGCACACACACATACACACACATTCACACGCACACACACTCACACGCACACGCACGCATGCACGCAGGCACGCACGCACACACACACACACACACACACACACACACACACACTGTCATCTCTTGCAGAATCATGAAGCTCCCATGTTCCAGCTACACCAGCTGCATCCTGTACAGTCCAGCTCAGATTTCATTTAAGTTATTAGCTTGATTTCTTCTTCCAAGCTTCTTTTATGGGCACCTAGTGATATACCTCCTATTCCTATTCCGAGTCGCATTCTTTTGAAAATAATTATTTTAAGCTTTTGTTGTGGTGCTTTAATTTTCCAAACATAATATGTGAGTTCTTCAGAGACATCATCCACAAAACCTCAAAGTCTACTCTCAGCCTTATTGATCCTCCATGTTTCCAGTTAGAGTGTTATCATAACAGTATTTTGTTTACAGGTTTCTGGTTTTGATTGTTTTAAGCAAACTCTTATATGTTTGCATGCATATCTTATGTGATATTAACTCCAACGTTGATTATGTTTGCTTCAGGAGAAATCACCTGTGACTCACCTAGTCCAATAGACTATGCCGAAGTAAACATCAGTGGCAAGGGCATTGGTGACACTGCCAATTACACTTGCAATGATGAGTTCTACTTCCCTAGTGGGGCCAGTTGGATTGGTAGTACCTGCACATTTGACGGTTGGACATCGATCGAGGGGAAATGTAAAGGTAGGCTGATACGATGAATGAATATACAAATAACCTGAGACAATAATATTGTCTCACAATAAGATGACAAAGTGAAGTGTTCAAGTTCAACTTTTAACCAGTTCAATAAACAAACAAAAACACTGTTTTTAATCTTTGGTTTTAATCTGCGCATGAGTAGACTGTGGAATGTTCCTGTAAACAAGGAGAAGAACGAGACTCAGATGACAGCCTGAAAAGAGACTCGAAGAGGGCTGCCATGAACAGAACAAAGTGGGTCATCTTTGGAGAAGATCAAGTAGCTTATATGGAAAGCAGAGGTTGCAACAAAATGACATAGCCCCTGCCGTGCAAGGGATCAAATGAAAGAAGATGTGGAAACACCCACTACACGAGTCACTCATAAATAATGACACAGGCTTAGCATTCATATTCCGGGATTTTACAAGTTTGTTGATGAACCTACTTACATGTGTCAGTTAACGTACGGTTAATGCCAGTTTGATGTTGGGGTTGCAGGAGCCATGAATGGATTTGTAGGCTGATCAGATTCTATACACTGTCTAGATGTTAAGTTTTCCAGGTAATTCGGGTATAAAACTGCACTGCAATTATTAAATAATTTGTTAGACAGCAGACTGGGTACAAGCCAATGGTTAGAAACATTGTCAGTCAGGAGACATTATCGCTGTAGTGTGAACTGCCTCGATCACTCAGACTTACGTTGTCTTTTCAGTTCACACGGAACGCGGCTCTCCTTTGTACACTTTGTTGATCGCCGGAACTAACGGCATCTACAAAGTTGCAGTGAACAGCTCAGTGACACCTCCAGTATTTGGTAGACCACACATCCTGATGAACAATAGTAAGTTATATCAAATAGTTGGAATAGTCCCAGAGTAGTGAGGTATTGCAGATTCAAAAGGAAAACTTTAATTATGTGATAAATAATATATTGGTCATTCTCAAACATTCATTAGTTGAATTTAAAACAAATACCATATATCATACTTCTGACTATGGTGTTTGATTATTTGGTTAATCAAGAATGTGATATGCATAGAAGCCAGAATAGATGTTAAGTAAAGCATATGCAGTATAATTAGCTCAGTAGTGGAAGCACTGGTAACACAACAAACTGTAAGGTAGTGGACATTTCTTTGTCTAAACTGGCATTCAAGTTAGAAAAGAGTTTGCATTATTGCTCAGTTTGTTTTATATAACTATAATAATTTATTTGTTAATAGCTTAGCATGTTGTGGTGTCATCATAATGTTCAACAACAAATGATTCAGTATGTTGTCATGGTTACAACGCACACACCTTCATCCTGACCAGCACACAGTTGTTATGTTTGGCAATAATAATAATAATATTTATATAGCGCAATAAATCTAGATAAAATTCATGGTGATGACAGTCCTAGAACAATTGATAATAAAATATATTACGCAGACGACAAATTGCCATTTAAATTGTTATTGTAGATACTGTCAAAAATATGTTTAAGGCACTTTAATCATAAGTGTCTGTTGGTTTTTGCCAGCATCGTTTTGTTGGTACCATGGTGGACACTAACATGTGGGACATAGTTAAATATGTGCTTGTAATTCATGTTTTCTAGTTATTAGTTTATAGTGTATGGTCACTTGCACTTACGCATGTTTCTGCTGTATAAACGGATTGTGGATTCAAATCAATATGAACACGCTTCGGCAAAAAGCATGACTACACCTTAGGGTACTCTTGTGACATGACTAGTGTTGATGGGGTGGCTTCTGCGATGCAAATGTCATGCAATTTTTAGATAATAAAATTATTGTAATTATTTATTTTATTACGATATCACCCAAATATGCACTACAGTTCAACATGCTTTGTAATACTAACCACATATGGTCATAACACAATGACATATATACAATGAATTTCTTGAAATCAGAGCCGCACAGATGTTAAAACTAGGATCTTGTTTAACTAACACATGTATTACATGTTACAGGTGACGTTACTGCCATCACCACCGATGATGTTCGTGGTTACATCTACTTCTACCGTAAATTTCACATCTATCGTGTTGCTGTCAATGGCACCAATCCAGTAGACCTAAATCCCGATGTGGGCTGTAAGTTCAAACATTCGTAATGCATTGACTTTGTGAGGGTGAACTATTAATGACAACTGTAGCTGAGGATAGAGGCTTACATTGGAAATATATTGCCTGCACTTTCTACATCCTGTACTTAATTTCATCTGTGCACTGTGTTATGGATTCTTATGGAATCATCTCTCTGTGTGCACTGTCACCATCTGCCATTAACTCTCAGATCTCAGAAAAAGAACAATTCACTCATTCTAAAGCCTCCAAGGGTCCTGTAGGGCATAACAACTGGTACATTTTAACGTTTCATATTAAAACAAATATGTAGCTTTTCCTCTAATTTTGCATATACGGCTCTTAGGGTAGTTTCATTGTACAGAAGAAATTTGTATTTGAATGGTCTTTTGCAAGTGTATGTCAAGGTATCCCCAAAAAGCAAAATGTTCAAATGTTGCTTGTTCAGCCTTGACTGTTTCTGACTGCCTATAGACTGACCTTCCTCTGTGAACTGTGTATTCGTCCACTAGAGTCCAGCCCTCATCACAGCACCAGTAACACTGGACATCCCCTGCATACTATTGTTGCATGGGGTATCTTGACTAAGTCCTCTGTGGCAGCAGTGTCAGGGGCTGTATCAGTAACCCAGTAGGTCACTGTTAAACTGAACAGTTGCCTGCCTTAAGCTATAAGCTAAATCTTAAAAACTACTGAGTTTCTATAAATGTAAGTAGTGTTTATTTTGATGTTTGTTTAATTATCTTTAAAGTTATATGACTACAATCTCTATTGGCTGAAAATATATTGTCATCTATAAGTGACAAACATTGGAAATTTATATTCTGGACAACTATAAAGTAAAATTCATACACTTTATTGATTTATGTATTTATTGATATGTTGCACTCAAACAATGTTGCTGTGTTTCTGATTGTCTCATATGAATAACTAGAGAAAATGTCAATTAAATGATTGTGGTGGAGAGACTAGGTAGTGACTGTGATTCACCAAAACATATTTCGTTTATTATTACCAATGCACTATATAGTCCAAATGACTTAAAAGGCTGATTTCTATTAATTAACTATACGTGACTGTAACAATGTGCATTTTTCTTGCAGTACTCTATGTGAAGTCACTGGCTGTTGACACTCTAACTGATGAATTGTTCTTCAGTGTGAGTGACAAAGTGAGAACAGTTGGAAAGACTGTCAATGACCAAAGAGTAATCGTGAAAGGAGCCCGCTATTCGATATATGGCATTGCTGTTGATCCAGTGCTGAGGTGAGGAAAGATATTGTAATTCCAGCGGTCATGTCTTCTATGTTTGTTGAGAAGTAACAAGTTAGCTGTTGCTCACAGTTGCCAATATTTACACCCCTCCCCGACAAATGACAGGTGGACGGGTCTCTAGATAAAGCTATGCTGTCACCTACATCATCCTATGTACAAAATGATTGTTACTATGTTAACCGTGTTATTTCTGCAGGCTACTGTTCTATGTTGAATCACATACATTCGTGATTCATAAACACAACCTGAGAAGGAATGAAACTACGCCGATTGTAACTTCACTTGGTTTAATATATACTGGATTGGCCATTGACCGCTTACACTCGCGGGTGTGCTGGAGTGCTGATGCCAAAACCAGTGGTTGTAAGTATAGATTCATGTGCATCAGTGTTGTTAATTATAATTAAATTGTGGAGATCTAGTAATTGTACTTCTTTTGAGTGCCAAATAAATGTTGCACTACACATTCAATTAAATGAAAAAATGCCACCCTATATGCGACTTAGTTGGAACTTGTAAACATTTTGGATTTAGAGACTGGGTTGCAGAGTATCATATGGTGCCCTATAATGGCTAAGTTTGTATAATTTGTAAAGACAGTTGTACTTCAGAATCCTTACTTGTCTGGCGGTCAGTATTATTATTAATTAAGGGATCACTGGACGTGAGAATTTTTTTAAAGATGATAAATTTCACCATAAATATATTGTATGAAGTGATTACATTGAAACTACGGATATTTCATAATTATCTTTTTTGTTTAAAAACATTAATTGAGGGAGGGAGTTATAAAAAATTGCTAAATTTGTAATGAATAGAATTGTGAAACCCCTATGGTAATTTAATCACATTACATGCTACTAAATATATAATGAACTATAATAACTTTCTGTGCATGGCCATTTTTGGATGTTGTCTGGATTTGTTTAGATTTGTTTTTAAACAGAATTGCTTTTCTATCCCCAAATCTGTCACTTTCAAAAACATATGGACTATAATCCAGATTACGATTACAATGCACAGGAAGTTCACTTGAAATGTACATAAAATGTCATAATAGTTCTAAAAGTAATATTTTGTTAATACTGACCCAAATATGTTAATGTTTACTCCCTCCTTAATCAATACACATATCCAACACACCCATTCATACTGTGTTCACATATTATTAACCCTACATAAATTTTGACTTGTGGCCAACTTATAACACACCTTTCTAGCTATCTATAATCGTATATAATGACTTCTACACAATGTCTAGCTTACCTTATCTATGCTATTAGAAGGCTTGTGAAACTACCTTTGTGTCCTTTGTTATAGCGGCTGGTGGACTTGAATCAACGCCTGCACAAATTGCGTGTGCAGACTATAATGGTGGAAATCGTGTAGCGGTCTACAATACATATACATCACGAATGAATATACATGTTAGAGATGACACAATATTTTTCACTAATACAACTGGAAGCGAGTAAGTCATCAAATGACACTATAAAAAAATATTATATAGCACCAAATTCAAGGCGTTTTACATGTATTTGCACACATTTGGTAGTAGATATAGATTATAATAATTACTTAAATATGTGATTGAAATCATCTCTACTTTATGATTTTTTCATATAAACAGACTCATAAAATTGATAAATAAACAGATAAAAATATAGAAGGCTAAAAGACACATCTAAAAAGTAATTTAAGAAGGTAGAATTAAAATATACTACCTTAAAGTTATCTGATATACTACAAATACATTTATTTAGGGTAAACATACAGTTGATATATACACACATAAATAGCTTTTAAGGAATAGATAAAAATTAGGTATGGTTATAAGTTAGATAATGTAAAACTGTAGTATAATTGATAATGATTATGTTATAAAACTATTATAAATAAATATATATCATAATATGCAAGACATCTCTGGTTTACAGTGTACAGAGATTTGGCCGAGCTACTCTACATTGGGCCGTTTACTATGTCAATTGTACATAACTTTTATCCAAGTTGTTATTTACGCTGAAACTATGTTTGTTAAACTGTAAATATTCTTACGTATTAGGGCATCAAATGTATCAATTGCATTATTAACAAACATGCAACTCGCACTGTCCCATTGGTCATATCCCAAAATCATCTATGCATTTCGTTATAGAAAACGTTAGGTTTTAAATAAAAACCTTTGCTAAAGTTTGTCCAAAGTTGGGAACAATAAATTAAACAACAATATGCATGAAAGAGATGTAGTTTGACACTGATGGAACTGTGGTGACGTTTTCTGATAATGCTAATCGACCTGGCATAAAGGTTGCATAGATGTCTGAAAAGTGTATTCATCATCTGTCAGCTCATTGCATACTATATTACACATACATGTTTTCAAGTTTGTTTAAGTTCATATAGATATCTACAGAATAATAATCCCACAGAAAGGTAAGATTCACAGACACAAGTAAAGATGGACTTTTGTTTGATCAATATGTATTGATTTGCAATTTGGGTTTATGTTCTGGATGTTAAACTTTGTAAAATAAACTTGGCATGGGAGTTATTTATATTGGTGCTGTCCACAGTTGTAAAGTGGTGTACTGCATTGTGTATAATGTCATCATTTGGTAGTTAAACAACAGTGACCAGCTCAGAAACCAAAATATAATGCATAAACTAAACTACATTAAATGTTCCTGCTGAATTGCAAATCATATATAAAAGTATTGCGTTTATATGGTAATTTCGGAGGTAGTATTTGACTTATACAAATGAAATTGTCACAGATAATTTTATATGTTTAAGAAATAAAACAGGTTTAGTTATAAAATCATGCTAATATATTGGTAGAAGAATTCTTGTCAATTCCCTGTAATATATTGTTTGTATAATCAGTATATGATTATAACCTTGCTGTTGTGTCACTGATGACATGCATTGATGGTTACCATTTGATTGTGCTCTCGAAAGGTAACTAAATTGATGGCATAGTTCTTTTTCAGAATTTCTTGTGTTCAGCAAAATGGAACACACAAGATCCAAGTTGGGATACCTGGAAAGACTATAACTGTGATCTCAGGTTAGTGTCTCCTACGGATAAACCTAGACATTTGTTAGATTTAGATGGTTCAAATATTTTATTTCACTATCAGCTTACCTTATTTTCCATGGTGATTCAACTGCGATCATCAATTTTACTTAGCAGTGGATATCTAAGGACAATTACAGATAGCATTCATAATGTCACAGAAAAGAGATAAACTAGCAAAAATGGGACAACCTAGTCGTATCTCTCTGGGGCAAGCTGTGACACCGAGAGGACTGGCTGCGAGGCCTGGATATGATCGCGTGACCGGTCCTGAATCAGTTACTGGTCGTGGACGTTTGCGTGACCGGTCAGGACCTGGGTCAGTTACAGGTCTTGGACACATAGCTGTGGCCATGTGACCAGACAATCCTGGGGCCATCTTGGGGCATTTGGTTAACAAACCTCTTTTGGGAAGGTTTGACACCCAGAGTGGACATATGCCCCAGGACAAATTAGTTATATGCATATTGAAAATAATAAGCGAAGAAGGGAGAGCAAAAGACAGGGAATTGGAGAATTCTACTCTTTTATTGTGGTTGAGAATAAACTATTTCCCAATGTATTTGCAGAGTGCCAGACTCGTAAGAAGTGACTATCGTGTTTACGTGAGCATCTAGTGTTGTGTTGGATATACAGCAGTGATCTAGTGGGATGTTTGTAAGATTATGTTCCATCTTGAATGTGTTGTTTGCTTCAGGAATCTCCTGCATCTTCCCTGAACCAATGGAAAATGCCCACGTAGAGATCAGTGGAACAGACCTTGGTGACACAGCCAATTACACCTGCCGCCCTGGTACAGCCTTCCCCAATGGCAACCGCTGGGCAGTTAGAACTTGTGCGAATTTGGCTGAGTGGACAAACATCCAGGGAAAATGTGAAAGTAGGGTGTTTTTGTTTTTCCAGTCAGTATCAAAAATATGTAAACACAACAGTATTAGATAAATTACACCATTAAAGATGAGATGAATAGCTATTACTAAAAAAAGTATTGATCACTGCATAGAAAGCATTTTGAATGTATGTCATCTACTAACATAGTGAAATGAGTAGTAAATGAGATTGTTATTGAGTAGAAAGGACATGACTGAACGTTAAAACAATTCCACTGAACAATAACTATTTCATGAAATTCAGTGGTTCCATATTCGATTTGTCTTAGCCGTTCTTGCTGATTGTTCTCTGGTGAAGAGATTTACCAAGAAGAACGAAGATTGTTCTACAGCTAGAAAAATAAATATGTTGGCTTGGGCCTGGAGGTCACTGTCACAGTGTCAGAAGCTTCTAAAAAGGGATGTAAACTTATTAGGAGGATGTAAGCTTCTTAGAAGGAATACAGTAATATAAGTAATCCAGTGTGGTTTGTAATACTTATTTATACAGTGCAACAAGTCAACAACATATATGGAAAACTATGGCCAGAATAACCTGCCAGTTATTTATTTACTAATCATATTGGACGAGTCATTACGTGCACATATTACTAATGTGGGCCAGTTGAGGTCTTTTGAGGTCGACAATGCCCATTTACTTGAAACGTGTCGTCTTGGCTTGACATCTGTGTAGTCGGATTTTCCGACTCATCTCGCATTCATACATATCTGATTCGACACCAGAAGTACTGAACAAATCACTTTATTACAATTACAAGCAGAGAGAGGGATAACACTGATCGACCTCGAGTCTCGTCATCTTCCAAGACTGATCTCTTGGACTGCATATGTCGTTCTATGCATTTACATTGGCATACCATCACATACTTAGCCTATTGATACATTCTAAAAAAAGGCCCACATTACAAAGAACAATATTGAAAAACGGTAGGTAGGGCCTAATACATAACACATAATTACAATATATCTCATAAATATTTCAACTACTAAAACTACTAAGTACTATTATTACATTTATGATTTTTTGGTCAATGTTTCCCAGAAGTCAATGCTTCTCAGAGAATTAAAAATGTTTGGTTGAACAATCTGTCAGAATTAACTGGCCACTACACCGTAAAAAGAACTTGCCTGTTATGTGTAATTAAATCCAATCAAGTTGATTAGGTTCATGTATTTGTCTGCAGTTATTAACTGTGGCAGTCCACCATCTGTACCGATTGCCACAGTAAGCCACGGAGAGACTCTATAAGTAAATGTTGTACACTATTCATCTTGTAATGAATGCCATGATGTGCAGTGGCTTGTAAATGTTATTATTAATTTTAATTGGGTTGATGTATGTTTCTCCAGTTGTCGACTGCGGTAATCCTACAGATCTGGCAAATGGCAACGTAACGTTTGAAGAGACAACATTTGGACACATCGCAAACTACACCTGTCATAGAGGTCACTGGTTCAACAGAGATCAACGTCAAATTGCCACAACGTGTGAGGACAACGGAAACTGGACACATGTGGAGGACACTTGTAAAGGTCTGTGTTTACATTCATGTGATTCTTTCTTCAGCTACTCTTTTAATGCTGATCTCAGTAATGCAAATTAAAGCATTGCAAACGTTTGATACTAAACATTCGAATGAATTGGTGTTATCATATCTACTAGACCAACCACCATACATACGACTATTACATCGCTTATATACTGTAGATGACGCCTATAATTATAGTCAGTTTACAGTATTATCAAACAGTACTTTTTTTGTAATAAATATAAACTTGAGTACTGACGCATGAATCAGACTTATACCTCACGTCAGACCTGTTATTGAGGCTATTGTGCCCATTCCAATACAGACTTTTTAAAATTCTGATTACCCCCTCACTACGTAGAGTGCAGTGGCTCAGGGGTAGAGCTTCGGACCCTCGATTACAAGAACCCGGGTTCGAATCCTGGCTGCTGAATAAATGAGTACCAGTAGACAGTGGTAGATATGTGTACGAAAAGCCATCGCGCATTAATTGTAGCATATGGCTGGATGCTTCCCAAAGAAGCTGAGATGGTGTCTGAGTGAACAGGTCTGTCAGGGAAGTAAAGTGTCAAGCACTTTGATCGGTCCTGAGGACTGGATACTGCGCTATATAAGAACTTGCCTTTTTACGATGATTCTAATTTCAATTCCAATAAAATGTCTTATTCTGAATTCTTACACACTATCATAATTCCTATTGTAAACATTGTTCCTATTGTAAACATTCTTTATGTTCTACATACAATTTTTTTAAGCTTAAGCGATAGTTTAACTTGAAATGCTACAAGTAAAATAAAAAAGTAAAACTAAAGTCCACGTAACATATGATTAATTAATTCATGACGTTTTATATTTTTTAATATACCTGCTATTTTGTCAGGACATTCGGGAGTTATAAACCACTTGGGATTTATAGTATCTGGTAGTGAAGATTTCCTTGTTTTTCTCTATAATTATATAATTAAATGTATATACATTTTACTTTACTTTTGAAGCACCAAATATAATAGAGGAATAACACGTTTATTCCATTCAATACAATTCCGATTCCACTCAAACTAACTGTGATCCCGATTCTGAATTTGCTGCTTTCCAATCTACCAATTCCAATTCTGATTCCACACAAACCGATTCTGGTTCCAATTCCATAACTTTAATATTGTCTCATTTCAATGCCAGAATGATATGAATAGCCTTTAATTCCAGTATTAGAATCGTCCTTGCTCTGTGTAAAATTACTAACATGATATAAGGAAATCTTCTTGTCTTAGTTGTGGTAATTTTGCCCATTCATGTACATTAATTAAGAGATGCAAACAAATTAACCAAGACAGTATTTCTAGTGTAAACTTGTACTTTTAAATGACAGCTAAATGATATAGAGAGAGAGAGAGAGAGAGAGAGACAGACAGACAGACAGACAAACAAACAGACAGACAGACAGACAGACAGACAGACAGACAGAGAGACAGAGAGACAGAGAAACAGAGAGAGAGAGAGAGTCATATCAAAACTATTACTTTTGCAGTGATTGACTGCGAGGAACCAGCTGACATGAGGAATGCTACAGTATCTTACAATGGGACAACATTTGAACAGACAGTCAACTACACATGTGAAGTTGGGTTCAGGTTCCTAAATGGGGCCAAACTTCTCATGACAACATGCAGCAACTCAGGAAACTGGACAGAGCCCAACGAGACATGTGAAGGTTGGAACATTTGCTACTTTGAATATAAGTAAAAGTTGTACACTATTCATCAAGAGTGTTATGAAATACAATGGTTTGTAAATGTTATTAATTATTTCAATTGGGTTGATGTATTTTTCTCCAGTTGTCGACTGCAGTAATCCTACAGATCTGGCAAATGGCAACGTAACGTTTGAAGAGACAACATTTGGACACATCGCAAATTACACCTGTCGTAGAGGTCACTGGTTCAACAGAGATCAACGTCAAATTGCCACAAAGTGTGAGGACAATGGAAACTGGACAAATGTGGAGGACACTTGCAAAGGTCTGTGTTTGTTTTCGTAAGATTCATTCTTCAATGGGCTTTTTATGACAGATATCAGAATGCATAAACACTATCGATATACCTTGATGTTTTAGTATTATAAGTGCATCTTTTCCATGATGCTGAGCAGCTGTCATTTAAAGTATGATTTTATTACCCTGTATTTTCTGGAAGTCTTTCCCATTATACCTAAGACAATTGAGTGACGATCACTTGTATGTTAAACAAAGCGGTATATTGCTGTATTGGTGTGTGAAACTAGTATACTTGATATGCATGCACGCGCACACACACACGCACACGCACACACACATGTAGATGCACACGCATGCACACACACGCATACACACACACATACACACACACATTACAATTGTTATTATCAGCAGTCATACAGAACTGGTTCTGAGGTGACACAGGAACCCAGATTGAAATCTGCAGATCATGGAAAAAGAAGGTCGTGTTTGGGAGTGAGGTTTCTGGCTAGTGGTTCCCCTCCTGTTGTCTTCTCATCCTGTGTCATTCACAAGGTAGTGTGACACAGAGGATCCACTTGCCTGTGACATCAAAGTGGATTGTCACCAACATGGGCCTCCCAACCCAGCAGCTTGTGTGTTTTAGGTAGCTCTGTATATCTGTGTATTTCCCTCCTTCACTTCCTCTCCTCCCCCTCCCCTATATGTCTCTCTCTCTCTCTCTCTCTCTCTCTCTCTCTCACTGACCTAGTTCTTTTACATAATTGATTGTTCTGCATTATTTTGCTCTTTAATTTGCGCGATGTAGTAACTTAGTTCAACGCTTCCAATTCATCATGCCACTGCCTGGTGCCTATAATTATGTGTCAGGTACGTGTTGTTGAAGGACTGATGTGTCAATCAATAGTCTAGTCACGGGCTCATCTTTAAAATATTAATGTCACAAAACCCGTCGTTAACAAGAAATAAAGGAAAACGACGAATCATCGACAAATAGGTAGCTTGAATAACCGTTATACATGCAATGTACATTTGTGTCGGAACAAAACATTATTGAGGGACTCTGTCTGTCTGTCTGTCTGTCTGCCTGTCTGTCTGCCTGCCTGCCTGCCTGCCTGCCTGCCTGCCTGCCTGCCTGCCTGCCTGCCTGCCTGCCTGCCTGCCTGCCTGCCTGCCTGCCTGCCTGCCTGCCTGCCTGCCTGCCTGCCTGCCTGCCTGCCTGCCTGCCTGCCTGCCTGCCTGCCTGCCTGCCTGCCTGCCTGCCTGCCTGCCTGCCTGCCTGCCTGCCTGCCTGCCTGCCTGCCTGCCTGCCTGCCTGCCTGCCTGCCTGCCTGCCTGCCTGCCTGCCTGCCTGCCTGCCTGCCTGCCTGCCTGCCTGCCTGCCTGCCTGCCTGCATGCCTGCATGCCTGTCTGTCTCTCTGTCTGTCTCTCTGTCTGTCTCTCTGTCTGTCTCTCTGTCTGTCTCTCTGTCTGTCTCTCTGTCTGTCTCTCTGTCTGTCTCTCTGTCTGTCTCTCTGTCTGTCTCTCTGTCTGTCTCTCTGTCTGTCTCTCTGTCTGTCTCTCTGTCTGTCTCCCTGTCTGTCTCCCTGTCTGTCTCTCTGTATTTGTCTTTGCCCCTATACATGCCTCCCCCTCTTCCACTCCCTTCCCTCTCCATCTATTGCCTGTGCCCCTGAATCTGCCTCTCCCCTCCTTCACCTATTGCCCATGCCTCTCCCCTTCCCCCTCCCTCTCCATCTGTGTTATAGAGTATGACGGTCATTGTAGTTGATTTAATTACTTTGGTGTGTTTTCTGCAGTTATCGACTGTGGTGAACCGCAAGATCTTGCCAATGCCAGCCTCACTTTCACAAGCACCACATTTAGCCACTCGGTCAACTACAGCTGTGAGAAAGGATTCTGGTTCAGGAGAGACACACGTCAGATGACCACCTGGTGTAAGGGCAGTGGAGACTGGACAAAGATAAACCACACGTGTAAAGGTACGTGGTTTTATTAGTGTAATTCAATATAATTATGAACAGTTGCCCAATTAGTCAGTTTATTAATCTGAGTGGTAAATGACATGGTAGACATTCTGTTGACAGTGATTGACTGCGAGGAACCAACTGACATGATCAATGCAACACTATCTTACAATGGGACAACATTTGAAGAGACAGTCAACTACACGTGTGAAGTAGGGTTCAGGTTCCCAAATGGGGCCAAACTTCTCGTGACGTTATGTAGTGACTCAGGAATCTGGACGGGGCCCAATGAGACATGTGAAGGTTTGTTATTTTATATATATATATATATATATATATATATATATATATATATATATATATATATATATATATACCATATTTGGTTATATATAATATATTTCATTGCACTATTGATGATTTATTTGAAATAATTTGATTAATTGAGAAATATTGATTAGAAAATGTTAAGGGGTCAGTCCTCATGAAATGTCACATTTTTATTACATTTAAGAACTTGTATCTTTAAAAGGTTGACCAAGGTTTCACTGTTTTATATGTACATATGAAGGTCAAATAATATGTAGTTAATTTGTATAATGGTTACATGAGTGAGGTCACTTGATTTGAAGCTCGTTTAATAAAACAAACTTCATAATTTGTACTTAGATAACATTCAAATACATTTCTATGTTGTGATATAATGATGAAAATCTGACATCACTTCCAAGTTACATGGATTCGTCAGCCTTAGTAAGAATTAAATCATATCCCTTCAAAACATGCATTCAGATTTCTGGACAACTTTGTAACTTGTAAAGTTAAAGTTTTAATATATTCCGTCATGACTGAATTGCCAGGACATTTGCAATGAAAATACTTTTAGTATAATGGTGACTGATATATTTTACAGTTGTTGACTGCGGCAGTCCGCCACGGCTAATTAATGCCAACATAACAGTTGTTGAGACAACTTTTGGATACACCACAAAGTACACCTGTGATAGAGGTTACTGGTTCAACAGAGGTCAATATAAAATTGTGACAAAATGTGAGGACAATGGAAACTGGACTCACTTGGAAGAGACGTGTAAAGGTCTGTATTTGCATTCAGAAGATTCATTCCTCAGTATGACTTCATTGCAGGTGTCAGTGATGGGAATCATTGTATATATGTCAATCACACACACATATATATTTGTATGCATCAATCTGTATATGTTCTTAATTATTATTAAGTCAAGACACATCATATACTGTACATATATAATATCATGCCATGTCACGCACACGCACACGCACACGCACACGCACACGCACACGCACACAACGAAAAAAATACACTCATGCATACGCATGCATGCACTCACGCATGCAATTATACACTCCCACATGTTTACATATGTTTATTTTTAACTGGTGCTACTTGGTTTGTTCAATATATTGTTCTGTTGACAGTGGTTAACTGTGAGGAACCAGCTGACATGAGCAATGCTACACTATCTTACAATGGGACAACATTTGAAGAGACAGTCAATTACACATGTGAAGTTGGGTTCAGGTTCCCAAATGGGGCCAAACTTCTCGTGAGGTCGTGCAACGACTCAGGAAACTGGACGGGGCCCGACGAGACATGTGAAGGTTAGGACAGTTGTCATAAATATTGTATTTAAGTGTGTTTTCATCCTCAGGTTGATGTATTTTACTGAGGTCTTTTGTGGGCTGTGGGATTAATACTGTAAGGTAAGCATTGAATCGTAGGAAATAGTGACATTGATGTTATCTTGTCTTCTTCCCCTTGCTTCCTTGGGGGGCGGAATTTGTGTCACTTCATTGCTGCTTCTGCTTTCCTTGTCAATTCATTCCACATCACATTCTCTCCTGCAATGGCCACCCATCTATGGCAGTTCTTTCCAGCCTTTCCCAGGTCTCGCTTCAAGCTGTGTTCCCATTTCCTCCTTGGTCATCCTCTTCGTCCTTTTCTCTCTCTTCTGCTTGCCAAGCCTCTGTTGACAATCTGTCACTGCTCAGTCTTATCTATGCCCTGCCCATATCATTCTGTTTCCGACTTTTTTCCTTGTGTGTTTTTTCATTATTATCCTCTCTCATTTCCTTTGTCTTGTCTGCTGATTGTGCACATTAATACTAGGTCAGTGTATATAAATAGGTCCTAAAGGGATTAGGTAAAACTATTTCTGTTGACAGTGGTTGACTGTGGGAAACCGACTGCTCTCGGAAATGCTACCGTAGACTACGAAGGAACAACATTTGAAGAGGCAGTCAACTACACGTGTGAACTTGGGTTCAGGTTCCCAAAAGGGGCCAAACTTCTCGTGACGTCGTGCAGTGACTCAGGAAAGTGGACAGGGCCCAACGAAACATGTGAAGGTTAGGGCAACTGGTGTCATATATAATGTAATTGACTGTATCTTTATTCATAAGTTGAGATACTTTAGTTATCCTTTTTTGAGAGTAATGTATCAATGCTTGTATAAATCGTTATTTCGGGAGGTAAACATTGAATTATAAAAAATAATAAATACTGATTTATATATTGTTACAGTTGTTGACTGCGGCAGTCCGCCAGGCTTAACAAATACCCATGTAACAGTTGACGGGACAACTTTTGGACACACCACAAAGTACACCTGTAATAGAGGTTACTGGTTCAACAGAGGTCAAAATCAAATTGTGACAAAATGTGAGGACAGTGGAAACTGGACACATGCGGTGGACACTTGCAAAGGTCTGTGTTAATTTTTATTCAGAAAATTCATTTCACAATGTGTCTTCATTACAGGTATTAGGAGGTAAATGATACATGTTGTAATGTTATAAACTAATTATGTTGACAGTGATTGACTGTGAGGAACCATCTAACATGAAAAATGCTACAATATCTTACAATGGGACAACATTTGAAGAGACAGTCAACTACATGTGTGAAGTTGGGTTCAGGTTCCCAAATGGGGCCAAACTTCTAATGACGTCTTGCAGCGACTCAGGAAACTGGACGGGGCCCAACGAGACATGTGAAGGTTGGAACATTTGCTGCTTTGAATCTAAGTAAATGTTGTACATTATTCATCTTATAATGTGTGCCATGTTATACAGTGGCGTGTAAATGTTGTTAATTAGTTTAATTGGGTTGATGTATTTTTCTCCAGTTGTCGACTGCGGTAATCCTACAGATCTGACAAATGGCAACATAACGTTTGAAGAGACAACATTTGGACACATCGCAAATTACACCTGTCGTAGAGGTCACTGGTTCAACAGAGGTCAACGTCAAGTTGCGACAAAGTGTGAGGACAATGGAAATTGGACACATGTGGAGGACACTTGCAAAGGTCTGGGTTTGTATTGATAAGATTCATTCTTCTATGTGCTTTTTATTGCAGATATCAGAATGCATAAACACCATCGATATACCAACTGTTTCTGTTGACAGTGGTTGACTGTGAGGAACCAGCTGACATGAGCAATGCTTCCATATCTTACAATGGAACAACATTTGACGAGACAGTCAACTACACATGTGAAGTTGGGTTCAGTTTCCCCAGTGGGACCAAACTTCTCTTGAGGTCATGCAGCGACTCAGGAAACTGGACGGGGCCCGACGAGACATGCAAAGGTTAGAGTCTCTGCTGTATTAATATGCGAACTTTGGTGGTGGTCTGGATATATCTGCATCTCTGATCATATGCCCAGCTCCATGTGTTGCTCAGCATTCAATGGATTTCCTTCAACCACTATCAATTCAATATAAAAAAGTAGTTATTTGGATTGACTATGAACCACTCTCCAGAGAGCACCACTGTAGTTTGTCATTAGCTCTACCTGTTAACATGTTTGGTTTGTTGGATTATGCAACTCTGTACAATAAACGGGTTAGTTGCACTTTAAATTAATCATGGTGTGGATGTCGACTATTATTTCCAGAAAAAACTAAAAGAAATGTAGTGTTTTTCATAAAATAAAGCTTCTCTCACGGATGTCATGAAGCCAAGTTAATAGCACAGATAGTCAGGTGAAATAGCAGTATTTGTTTGTGTTTATAAACATACAAACTGATGAGAAATCAATAATGTTTTTATATCCGAATATGTACAGTCATTACAATGTAATACACACAGTCATTACAGCGTAATATATACAGTAATTACACTATATATAGTCATTATGGTGTTATTAGTTTAATCAGGTTGATGCATCTTCTGTAGTTATTGACTGTGGCAAGCCACGAACTCTTCCGAAATCAAAAGTAAAATTCAAAGAGACAAGATTTGGCCACAATGCGACATATACCTGTGACAAAGGTCATCAGTTTGACGGAGGTGAACGTCAGGTGGTCATCGAATGTGAGGTCACTGGAAACTGGACTAAGACTAATCACAGTTGTAAAGGTATGTCTATGTGTGTCATTGTTTGGTATACTCTATCTCTTTCATACCAAGAAACAACATTTACATTCAGGATACGTCGTCGTTTGCACAGAAAATCTATAAATGGAATAAAAGGAATGCAAGTGATTTTATAACGTAGTGTATGTATATGTATGTAAGATAGGTGAGGAGAAGTTTGGCGGCTGGTGGTCGTCATTTTCATTGTTAGGTCAATCCAACCCGGTCGTCTGGCATCCGCACTGTGTCTTTGACTGTCCCAATTAATCCACTGGACCCCTGTTTCAGTTCTGTTCGATTCATAGGGTAACCAAAAGACAGCTTACTGATACTGTCTTTCACTGTGCTCTTGCTACAAGAGTATGAGGAACAGACTGGCATATTGGTGTTGCGATTTCGTTGTAAACCGACATAAGGCACTTTAAGCGAACCACTTGACTCTCTGTTATGACAGCTGAGCCAGCAGATGACTTTATGATGTATTACTTTTCCAAAGTGCATATAGAAGCTGGGTTTTGATTGGTTGCATGGACCAAGATGAGCCCATTCATGGTGTCGGTGATTTAGCTAGATGTTCTCACTTTAAGACCATTTTCTGAGGAAACCAGTAATGTGAAAATTTTGATTATAGATGCAAATGGTTAGCTTGTGTAAACTCTTTTAGGTGCATAACACCAAACCATTGCCCTTTTTGCCATTTAAGTGTTGTTGAAATTTACACTACAGCCATGCATATGTATGCATCATACTCACGTGGGATATCTTTAGTTGAACCAATTACTGATTTGTTCTTTGGATCATAAGAGATAAACCAAAGAAAATGAAATTCTGTATGGTAAGTATCACTTTATGGTATCGATATTTTGTGCAGAAATAAAATAATATTACTTACAGCTCGAGGTGCACCTACAGTGAAAACATCAACAACTGAACCAATTACTGAAGGACCATCTACTGAACCAGTTACAGTAGGACCAACTACTGAACAACCAACCACTAAAGAGAAACCCTTCAAAATGGAATTCCATGGTAAATTTCACTTCATATATAAAAAAAAGATTTAATCAAATTACAATTTATTTTAAAAAACTAAATTCAAAACGAAATGTTACAATATAATTCTTCCTAATGATGTTTATCTTTTTATGTATTCAAATTTGTGTGTGTACATGTTGTGTTTAGAAAGGAAGGCATGCCGTCGCTACCGCCCTGGGAAGCATATGGATGTTGAGGGTACAGGGATCAACGTTGGTGACACTGTCACCCTCAGTTGTCATGCTGACTACGAGATGCCAGAAGGCGGCAAGTCTCGGACCGTCATCTGTCAGAATGACGGCCGCTGGAGTGACAATCCTAAGTGTAAACGTGGGTCATGTTTCAATTGTTTCTAGTTTGCAATTGTTTCTGATTATCAATAAGAAAAATAGGCATGATTTATCACTCTGTGCGACTTCCCAAAAAGATACCCTAGTTATAATCTCTAAGATTATCTGGCAACCATGGTTATCATGCAAATTAATTATTACGTTACTTTCTTTTAATTGTAGAGTCAGTATGCACTGTAAATTAGGTAACGCAGGATAACGGTTATAAAAACAAACCTCCAGAAAACAATTGGACAAAGCCAATACAAGCCGTTAGCATGACAGCGGTTCACAATTATTAAACTAAAAAGTATTGTATTTTGCCAGTAACAATTTTGTTTGTCATGAAATTGTTTAGAAATAAGACTTGATCATCATTTATGACCACACTTTTACTCTAGAAATCTAACTAAACAATCAGATTGTAGCAAAACCTGTGGAAAATCTAGAACAAATTGCAACTCGCACAACAGAGATACAATTAATATTTTATATAAATTTGAATGAACAAATTAATAAAAGCAACAGAAAAAGTATAATTCAGATGCCTTTATACACAAACTAATGTTTTAGTTGTCCTTGTAGTACTTCCACTAAAATTAGTTTATTCTGTGCTCCAACGTATACTTCAAGTCTTTGGTGCAAAATAAAAAATCTGAACTTAAAAAGCATTACCGTCGCATACAATAACAGTCTCAGAATTGTACTTACCTTGCTATAAAGATGTAGTTATTATAGTGCAAATTTTATGTTTGCCACCAACTATATTAAATCTTTCAATGAACACATTTGTTCATCCATATTTAGCCTTTTATGTTGACTTCAACAGTCTGAAAACCCTTTTTTTGTTATTAATTACTTCCATACTGATATACATTTTAGACATTCTACATACTCATACTGGAGATCCCAATTGTACACGTGAAATTTGTATCGTATTCTTACCCTATTTTTAATAATTATTTTACTTACTTATTCAATTGTTTTCATGACCTATTTATATTTAGTTATTTTATTTCACCAAATATTTATTCTTTTACTTGTACCCCATAATTGCTTTAATTGTATTTTATGTATTGTACTTTTTTCATTTTTTTTATTGTATTTTATGTATACATAAATATTACATATAGACTTTTTGTCCGAAATAAACATATGTACATTATATTTTTGTTTTCTATCTTATCACAGCAATATCCTGCGGTAAGGTTCCACATGTGGCAAACGCTGTCCCCAACACCCGAGTCACACGAGTTGGCACCCTTGTCACATACACTTGTAAAGGAGATCTGCTGTTCCCCCATGGCGTCAACTGGGCGGAGACCATGTGTACAGGCCAGCGTGTATGGTATCCACCACTGGAAGGCTGTCAAGGTAAAAGTCAATTCATAGTTGATGAACTTATTTGGTTAATTCTTTAGCGAGGGTAATTTCTGAATGCTTAATAGTGAAAGAATTATTCCGGCGTTCCCATCAAATAAGTCCACTGGAATTCTGCATAACATCTGAAGACTTTATAAACAATACAGTGGAAACAAATGAAACGTTTTATTTATTAAGGTGCTCTTATATGGTTTGTGGAAACAAATGATACACTGTTCATATAGTGCAGCAATATGTCGAACAAATGTTTGGTACCTGGCCATCGACAGTGATGGATATTTGTGGCAAACTAGTATTTGTGTATTAACAGAAGCATGGCTGGATAATTCCCAGGGAAGTTTGGAAGATGGCATTTGATTGAACAGGCCTGATAATTAGTGAATTGAAAAGTATTTTCAGCAATCCTATGGACTGGAGTCTCTACTATACAAGACCAATGTTTAATAGTCCAAGCAAAAACAGTAGCAAAAGGATTCCAACACAGAATATCTCGACTAAGAATTAGATGTTGTAATTAGTTACGACAATGCAGTATTAGTATTGACTGTGTGTTGTGTCCTATGGCAGTGCGATGTCCACCTGTGCCATATCTGGACCATGCCCTCGTTGATGGACCTTACACCTCCCTGGTTGGGTCAGTGGTCAAACTGAAGTGTCAGCCTGGACATCGCTTCCCGTCAGGCGCCACTCGCAGAGAACTGCGATGTCTGAAAAATCAACAGTGGGAAGATGTGGATGACTGCAAAGGTGAACTTATAATACTCATTTCATTTGTTCAACCAATGCTCTCTGGTGGGACTGACTGCTGCGTGGTGAACTTCCTGCTAATAATGATCAACTGGTGATTCTTAATATTGGAACAGACAACCTCGCTATAATGCAAATTAAATAAAAATCAGTTGTAAGCCATTGTTCTAAAAAATGAGACCTGATAGAGGCGCAAAGGTGTTCTTTTATTTATATATTATACAGTTATTTTTAATGTACATCTCAAATATTTTGTTACGGTGTGTGCTGATGGTTAGAATTTAGCCTAAAATGAGTCAGCCATGTCCCTACTTTCCACATCAATGTCTACTGAATGTATTTGTAATCTGTATATCATACACAAGCATGATTACATTACTTGCATGCTTGATAAATGACCAATTGACTGTTACTTGTATGTTCCAGTTGACCGGTGTCCAGCGTTGTCCCTCCCTGCCCACGCCAAGGCCAGTTCCAAACGGGCTGTCTACGGAACATTGGTGCAAGTAAAATGTGACACCGGCTACCAGTTTGTGAACGGAACTACGAGTATGGCCGTGAAGTGTGTGGCCAACAACCAGTGGAACGCAACTATCCCAGAGTGTCAAGGTAGTGTATGCCTGCTATTAAAGGGAGGGTGGCGGCTCCTCTGTTCAGAATTGAACCAGCAGTAATTTGTAATGGGAAGTCTGCTTTTTAGAATGCGGGAAAGTTAAACATCAAAGGGTATTGCGGTTAACTCTGTCTTGCCACAACATTATTGCCAATCAAATTTGTTTTGAAACTGTTTTGTTTACCATTTGAACATGTTGCAGGCGAAATCTTTCAAGTTGTGAGCATTGTTCCCAGATTAATATAGTAACTAAGCACAAATGGGCAGGTTCCAACATGTATGTTTATAGTCATAAGTCATAAGAACGTAATATTAAAAAATAAACCTATGAGATGGCCCTCTCGCTTTAACATATTATGAGTAGTATTTGTTACTAATTTCACAGTTGGTTTATCATTATCCTGTGATGTTTTGACTGTTGTCAGACATGTTAATTAGACAGCTACCATGATTGATGACTATTTCAAAGGCCCACCGAGGCACATGAGAGAGACAAGTCTGCAGAATCACTACCGTCTAGCAGTATCTGTCCGATAATGATTACTTATCACAATGATCACCAAAGATGTATTTATTTATAATTAAAAATCTTTGAAGTATGTGAAGTATATGTCTTCATGGGAGTCTAAAAGTCAGTGTCATTCAAATGTAACATACCATTCAATGGCAGAACAACAGTTGAAGATAAAGTGGCTATGTTTTTTTAATGCAGAGTTTCTGCATTAACGAAACATAGCCACATTCAATATAGGTTTACTCTTCAGTTTCTAAAGGTAGTTTGACTTGTTAATGTTTAAGTAGCTTAGTTAATACTGGTTGTTCAACATTTGTTTGTCGTTCATGACAGCCATGACACCCTGCAAGGTTTCATGTCAATTTGTTGTGGCTGCTCACATTTGTATCCTGAGAACATTTCAGTCAAGTTGACGTGTGTATTCCAGAGATACTTTGTCCTCCTCCTGTGAATGTCACCAATGCCAAGAGAGAAGGCGGAAGCTACAAGCTCGGTGCCATAGTCACCTACGGGTGCAATGAGAAGATGCGTTTTAAGGACGGCATGGTTTCAAAAAACATCAGTTGTGTGGGGAGTGGGGAATGGAATGAGACAGAGTTGTCGTGTGCTGGTAAAACACTGTTTTCACTCGTTCTTCTTTGGTCTTGTAATGCATATTAGCAGCATAGGATACTAGGGTTAAAAATATGGATTTAGTCATGAGCTAGTGGACCACTATTGAAATTAGTGTGCTGTAATTACTATGTTATTGGATGCCTTAATATTTGTAAATAGTTGTTTTATGGGGTGCATGTTGACCAGAACACCTCCAAGGAATCCTTTACTTCATCAACAGTCCAACGTGTAAATATTTAATAGTGTTAAATGTAGAAATGTTGCTAGCTTATTTGTATAATATCTGCCATTAACTGCGGTTAAACCTAAACACTGCCACTGTCTTCCCTCCAGCCAACAGGTGTCCCCCTCTTCCCCAGCTTCCCGGCACGATCCCAACGAAGGTGAACACAGACAAGGGAGCTGTCGCTAAGATCCAGTGTCAGCCAGGGAGCCTGTTTGATGACAGCACTGAGACACGGCTGACACGCTGCAATGGCGTTGATTGGGACGACACTGGCGCAGGATGCAAAGGCTTGTCATCTCTTTTGTACCAGTACACCTCTCAACAGATCTATTGCGATGTCAGTTTGTTTCATAAATTGGAGTCCTTTTTAAGGCTATGCCAATAGCAGAAAGGAAACATGAAAATATATATTGCGATTGAATGTATACTGTGCCAGTAGCAGAGTGACTGCAAGTTAGATGTGTTATTGCTTTCAAACTAATTTGCCTGAGATGTAGGTATAAAGGGTTCTTTAAAATGTTTATGCTTTATAATGGATGCAATTTTTAATTATTCCTGTTAACATAATTATTTAGTATAATTCTAATTACCCACCTTGACCAAATTAACAGTGTTTTATGCGTATTATGTGAAAAGAAGGGCACTTCTGACATAATGTGAGACAGTAACCTTTATAGCTACTTGGTTGTTACGTAGTAAATTAAACAAGTAATCACAGAGTTGCTAATGCAGATAGTTTTGCAGGAAGTGCCATGAAAATGCTGACACATGTAAACAATGTTTTAATGTACAACGTTTTACAATTAAATAATTCAGTTGAACAAATTAAATTTTGTTAATATTATTTTACATTGGTATTATTATTATGTAAACATTTGGTGACATTATGTGATATTTAATTGCAGCCATTTTCTGCCCTGACATAAGCTCCATGTCTCATGCGACAGTTGACTCGAGTGAGGTGATGTTTGGGAGTGAGGTGAACGTGACATGTGAGGAGGGCTACACCTTTGACACAGGTCGCTCCGTCATTGCCCGGTGCAACGAGACTGGACAGTGGGATGGACTACAGGACGGCTGTCAATGTAAGTAGACACACAAGCATCGTGCAATCTCCAGTATGAAAACTCCTAGTTTTTGTATGTATATTTATTATACCTATATCCTGCTTTTTTCCCAATCTCCCACTGTCAAGCACATTGAGGCTCCCATTTTTGTTGCAATTATTTTGATGTTACAATGTTTTCATTGTGTGTTTTGTAGTGATACTGTATACTCTTTTGAACCGAGTCATAACTAACATTAGTATATGTTACGATCAATGTGGTGCAGTGGTCAGAGTGCTGGACTGTCATTTAGAGGTACCACTGTTTGAATTCTGGTGCCACTATGTGGTGGTTCGGCACTGGTTCATCCAATATATGTTGAAACTTGCATGGTAATGTTATTTACCACTTTTCCTATGTCTTGGAAGAGATTAGAAGCCGCTACGGTCGCTTCTATCTGGTCTCTACGACAGAGGAAGTAAAAGATCCCATCCAGGAAAACGGAAAAAACTTGTTGACTCATTGACCAGAGGAGACATTCTAAAAACACTCTACAACAGAATAATCAACACATGATTGTGGTCATATATTTTTATAGTAAGAAGAAGCTGTGTTTGCCAGTGAGTGACAGTGATGTTGGTTTACAGTGGTGAAGTGTGGGCCTCAGCCAGTCGTCTACTACGCCAGTAGTAAAGTCACCATGAATGCGACGTATGGAGACTCCATCAACTACACGTGTGTGCCGGGCTACTGGTTCCGTCTCGGTGTCTTCTCTGACACCACAAACTGCTCCATCAATGGAGAATGGCAGCCAACTTTGGTCAACTGCTCTGGTATATTTGGATTTTAAAAGTATCCTACCTGATATTAATAATGTACATGTTTGTTTGTACTGCACCAAAAATAAAACCTGACATAGAAAGATAAATTAATTGATTGGAATGTCTATGATGTTCGTATGCCAATGCTAGTTCCCGTGGACCTTTTAGTAGATGGTTAGTTATGCATGTAATGCCTGATATATGCCGGGATATTATGAGTTCACAACCTGCTGGTGGCTGTCTTACGCACACAGCCATTGTGACTATGTATCTGGATACTATGTTTTCAGACATGCTAACATTCTTCGGGCGATTGTTTTCACTAAAGTGCTGGTGACTCTGTTGACCCTAGTGGTGAAATGCAAGTCACTGCCGACATGGAACGGGATGGTTGTGAACACAACCAGTCGCGTCTGGCGCACCGTCGTGAACACATCGTGCAGCGAAGACAAAATGCTGCCCCAATGGGTTGACTACAGGATCCTGACATGTGGGGCCAAGGGTCGTTGGCAGCCTGCCATGCAAGAGTGTGTCGGTACGCAACAGTTGTCATGTCGGTGTTCACAACTATAACAGGAGACTAATGCAGAAAATAAGATGTCCACGTGTGGTGATACCGGTTACCAGTTCTTTAAGATTCGTGCGAGCACAATTTTGCTGATAAAATCGATTTATATGAATCTTTCGCACTGCTGTTAGTGATGACTAAGATAAGTACACTATGTCAAATATATATCCATAATAAGCTGCTGAAAGGTATGACTTAAATGCACATTATCTTGAGTGCAATTTCATGCAGAGATTGCAGTTTTAATTGCAGAATTAGTGCTAAAAGTGTGAGTGATGAATAATTGGTGAATTGTTTTTGTTTACATCATGCACTGCAGCAATACAGTGTACCTGGATTTGTGACATTGTGAAAATAAAAGGTATGCTTCAGTTTTCGACTAATTCATGCAAAAAAGCACATACATCAAAGGCTGCTGATAACGTTTTGGTTGACGATTATCAACACACCACAATCTGTCAGAATTGCTCTATTTTGGTATACTGAATATAGGGAAAGCATATTATGTTACCAACAAAACAGAAAGATCAGAATGCAAAGTAAATATCTGTAGATTAGGTACCCTGAAGAAATATACTGTGTGTATAAAGTGAGAATGTCATCACGGAGATGTGTTTGTTTGAATAAAGGACCTGACGGAGGAGTCTATGTTTACAGATCGTGTGGCGCAGCCCAAGTTCAAGCCACAGGTGAAAGAAGCAGCGAAGTCGGAGGTGATCGGAGCTGTAGCCCTCGCTCTTGTCCTTGCTGTGGCTGGGGTCGTTGTGGTAGCCGATGCCCCAGCCCTCATCCTGGCCCTCCAACGCCTGCGTGATGTCATCATCCGCCGATGATGTCATCACCCGCCGATGATGTCATCACCTGCCGCTGATGTCATCACCAGCTGATGATGGCATCGTCCACCAATTATGTCATCACCCACGGATAACGAAATGGGAAACGAGTTGATAAAGTTTGCAGTGGTTGTTTGAATTTTTTGAGTGCACTAGTTGATACATCAAAAACAAATGTATCAATAATTGAATTGATACATTCATTAAAATTGTTTTATTTTTATTCTAAGCTGATTAGGTATGTTGGTTCAGTGGAACCATAGGTAGCATACACACTTTATTGTGTATCTACCAATACTTCAGCGTGTGCCTTTTCACTTCCCACAGTCACCCCCAATATGTCACCATCGTTTGATTGTGCAACTTGCAGCTGGTGAATTAATTTCAAAAGATACACCTAAAATGTTAATGTGTATAATAAATGGCAAGAATTCATAGGACATTAGCTAAATATTCATCGATTTCAATTAAGAATATTGTTATTATGTAAATCATTATTTCTTGTCAGTAATGAGACAAATTTATTTAGTGACCAGTCTTTAGGGAAGCATTTTCATTGTGTGATTTTGATATAAGAGTGATTTTATGTGTGGTTTGTTAAATGTGTGTGCTTTTCTGTTCATTTATCTGACTTCAAGAGATATTTCTTATCCAAGGAAACATATACCAACTTACCAAGTTTGAATGACAACGGTTTTATGCATACAAAACATGGTACATAATAGGTACATACAGTATAAATGCATGATATCTGGAGATTAGAGTTTATTATTCTTACTGAATTCTTACTAAACGTATGTATATTTGGTTAATTGGTAAAAGTTGTCCCCAAAAACCTGATAACAAATGTAATTGTTTATTTATCCAAGTGTGTAAACACAGCATTTGTGTGATTGTGTGCATATATTTATATCTAATTAACAACTTTAATACTGTTTATCGATGTTGAGAATGACTAACTCATCTTGTTGCATCTCTGAACTTGACTTTCAAGGATTTAGGTGCAAACATGGTTGTCCTATTAATCCTAATGGGATTACAAGAAGTTGACTATTGGGTTTGCTGTTGCACAGATGTTTTGCGGTTGGGCATTTAACATGTGCCATTGTGTTGACATTTTTGTGTGATGATACTGCCTGATAAATGGAATATAAGTCATGGCTAGTTTGCTGAATAACACAAGACAAAAGTAATTAAGTTTGTATAAGAAGTTTGAGATTTGCCCCAAAAAGGGAGGTGATCTAGGCAAAGCATTAACAACCTCCACCCATGTAAAGTTTGTTGCAGTAATATCAACAAATACCGGAAATAACCAAAATATGCATCTGTGTCAGTTAGCAGTGATGTGGTTGAATTGACCAATGTGAAGAATTAAATTGTTTAAAACGGATAATATCAATGTTAATTATGTTTAAAGCACATACTATTGAATCAAAATTAACAGAAACTAAAAATACTTTATCGAGGTAATAATTCCAGTTTTCATTATTCAGAGAGGTAGTAATTTTTATTGTTCCTAAAAAATGTAAATACTATCACCACTGCAAATATTGTTTTCCTTCCTAACTTGTTTCCTTCATAACGCAGTGTAATCTGTTATATTTAAATCACCATAGTATAATTATATACTTTACATACATTTGAATATGGTGTGATATTTACCTCTAAAGTATTATAAAAAGTGTTCAGTGACACAGACTACATTGTTTGTTCATTGTATGTGTTGTGTCTCTAAGACTAACATATCAATAAACCTCTTTTTATCAATGGAAATGTGTGTAGAACAAAACCAGTTATATAAAAAAAACAGAATGAAAAGAACTATAGATATGGTGAAAATTGTAATTACACACTTGTTAGTCTGTGATTCCTGATATTGTGAACAAATTAAACTGTGTTTTGTGAGTGGTGTGAATTTTGTGTGAATAAATAAAATCTGCTTGAAGAAAACAAACTGCTTGAACGTGTTTCCATGTGTTATCTACTGCGTTCCAGTCACCTCGCTTACTGTGAACACCAGTTCATGACCACTACATTATGCGGTTCCCTAAATTCACTAATGGTAAACTGGAGGAGTGTGAATTTTGAGTTCACCAACTGGTATTTACAATCAGCATGAGGTGACTGGAAAGCAGCAAGTCTCAACTACAATGCAACTAAGCCTTAGGCTGCATCCCTATTATACACACGTAGGTCAGTACATAAATGTGCAAGTATCCCGCAACATAACTATGCATATTATAACAGTCATACATATGTTAAGGAAAAAATATTTGAAGAGCGTTTTCTGTATGTAGACAAGACATTTCGATTAAAAAAAAATCAACAAAATATAAAGTAAAAATATATTAATAAAATATTCAATATTTGGGGGGGGGGAATCATGGCATGGGTAGCAACAAATTTAAAACATCAGAAATTGTTTTCTTCAAAAGTTAAACTATTTAAAGAGTCATCTTGAAAAATTATATTGACTAGACTGTATTGATTGTATATGCAAACGATATATAACCACAGACTTATATGCACATAAGTCCGTGTGTAGACCCACTGAATTACCATCGAACCTGTCGTGCTGTTTACAGGAAATGAACCCAAGGGATTCTGAGGCAGTGGAGTATATATATAGGTTCTTTGAAAGCGGCCCAGTTGCTCGTAAGTAAACAAAAGCGACACCAGTCTTATGTCTGGATATGTTGAGCCTTTTGAATGCCTTGATACCATGAAGAGGCCTTAACACCATGCAGCCTCGAGCTCACGGCATTCATCTACTCCACGCATCCACGACCACTCCAAAAGTACGTTCTACGGCGTTTCGCTAAACCCGCCATTATGCGCGTTGAACCACCTGGTGGTTTCCTACGTGTGTGTATAACTATATACATACACACGTATACACAGTATATTATATAATTAATTATTATATATCTATCATTATTATAATGTGAAACGCTAGTCTCGCTAAACCTACTGTCGGTCGGCTGCATGCCTGAAGACAGTGTGAGGAGCGCTTGCGTGAGGGGCTTAAAGGGAATAACAACAAGGCATTATATAAATTTCTTTTGTTGCATATACATGAAGTATACTATTATATGTAACAGTTGAGTGTGTTTAAAAAATACATAAAAATATCTATATGTTTAAAATGTTATATTAAGCACGGCTAGCCCGCAGATCCCGCGGAATTTTCAGATTTAATGAGCTACGCGTTTTACCAACTATGACGTCATCCCAGCATCCGTAAAAGCGCGGCAAAAATAGATTTGTAGTTAAAAGGAATAACAAGAAGGCATTATAAAAATTTCTTTTGTTGCATATACATGAAGTATACTATTATGCGTAACATTTGAACGAATTAGAAATTCCACACTTTATGCAATGCCAGTGGGCTTTTTGAAATATGCATGTTTTTGCCGCGGTTTTACGGATGCTGGGATGACGTCATAGTTGGTAAAACGCTTAGCTCATTAAATCTGAAAATTCCGCGGGATCTGCGGGCTAGCCGTGTTTAATATAACATTTTAAACATATAGATATTTTATGTATTTTGTAAACACACTCAAATGTTACATATAATAGTATACTTCATGTATATGCCACAAAAGAAATTTATATAATGCCTTGTTGTTATTCCCTTTAAAAGTGCTGCCACCTCACGGAGCCTGGGTAACCGAGTGTAGTGAAACGCCGTACGTGTGGGAAGGTGCGGTAATAATCGTATTTTACGGACTCTCATCGGACCGCTCACACTGTTTTTAATTGATCAAATTCACATCGCGACACGCCCATTGTGACTAAGAAATCGAAAAATAATAAAAATATTAATAATAAGCGTGACTGCTATTAAAAGCTGATAAACAAATCTTATATTAAAGCACTAAGTTATTGCATTATTGGGTGGTCCGGCTTTAAATGTGCGTTCCTGAACCTTTATACAAACAGGGAACAAGAGTATTCATAATATGTTTTTAAGCTGTTACGTAGAATATTACATTCCTATTTTGTTATAAAATAAAAACAATAAGCGTCTGTTTTATAATAACTTATTTTAGAACGATATTCAAAGCAGTTACGTCTTTAGCGATCTCCCCCAAATACGGAGACATAGTCATGTGACTTGCCGAAGATGTCGGATGGTGAGCATCGATTCTTGGTTTAACTTGAATTAAAATCAGAATTACAACCGTAACCTGGCATATCTAATTTTGCAGACCTGCTGATAATATCGTACTTTAATATCACTGGAACCCCTTTCCTGAACTGTACATTTTAGCCCGCAAACCAAACTGAAGCGCAAGATCGGCATCATCTTGACTTTCGTTTTTTATGTTCTTCACACCTCTCGATTTTGTGTTTGCCGTGATGTGACGGAGGAGACTGATGAGGGATTATAATTTGCCCCGTACTAAGCTTTGATGATGAGGTATATATATATATATATATATATATATATATATATATATATATATATATATATATATATATTAGCACGACTACTTTTTTTGACGACAGCAGAATTATTTAAGTTCCTAGCATAATTATAATTCCATAAAGAGGTGTAACTCTAACAGTTTGCCTTTGCGCGGCCTGGGCTATGGTCGGACTGAACCGGCTAGCCTCTGACTTATTGTTTGAGTAAGGACGACAGAAAGAATTAGTTATAATTTCATATCGTCCCTCACCATTCCAAAATTAATAGAACATTACCAACGGATGTAAAGATCATAGATATACAGTCAAAGACTGAACATAGAAACTGGCATTATACAAAGGATCCGTTATACAAAATACTGTATACAAGGCCAAGGGGGCGTGGTCATTGACATTGTCCATGGAAATAAACCCATTGATTTAGCACTATATAATAAAGCCCTGCATGGGTTTCAGGGCTTGCAGCCTCCGGGCTGGATTTTTGTATTTGTTGTGGGGCGGGGGCTGCTGGTGGAATGATATAGTTGCGTAGTGGGATGTGTCAGTCAGGAATAGAATGTCTAATTCAATTATCACCAGATTATCATAAAGTGGTAGCTAGACACACTGACAGGTTTATATTTATAGAGAGGTTGTCATCATTAAATTACATCATATGCAAATAAAGAGAGTGGTAACAATAACACAAATAGACAGCTTTTATCACAAAGATCCGTCTGCTGCCAATTCCAGTGTGCTGAATGCTTGAGTGTAACTGTAAATATGCTTCCATTCACCTGCAGAAGTGTCCAAGCTTCAGACTCACCTGAGTTTGTTGCGAGAAGAATACGTGAAGCTTCAGAAACAGCTCGCTGATGTCAACAAGAAGTACGAGGTGGCACTAGCTGCAGCAGGATCAACTAATGAAGACAATTTCGTATCACGCTTGCTTAAGACCATATCAAGTCTTTACAACAATGAACTGTACAGGTAACATTCACGTGATTGGTTAGATACTTCTCACATTTTAATGACTGAAACTGATAATAATGTAGTAATGGCTATTGGAGGATGGATAATTGTTTTGGTGGTAAATAATGTCTACCATGTGATGTGAATATTGGATGGCCATTGTCACCTGAATATGTGGTCTGGTTACTAAATGCTGTCTCTAGATTTACTTACTTATTTGCTCGCTTGACAACTGACTTGGTCGTTGGCGGACATAATTGATGCCACAGAGCTCTGTCAGTCAGTAGCTGTGCAAAGGAGAGGGCCGTCCATTCTAACATATTGTTCATACAGTGTTAGGTTTAATGTTTGTTCTTTTTTGTGCCAAGTCTGTCATAGGCAGACCGTAGCCCTCCAAACTGATCAGTTGTTTGTATTTTGAAGCATTTCTATTGTGCTCCTTGAAAACCTTGTTGACAGACTTTTGGGAAGTAGTATACTAGGTAATATCGCCAATTCATTTACATAATAGTTGATAATTCTCAGTAATAAATGAAGAAGCCAAAGGCGTCCTTGTCCAGGGAATTAATCCTGATGGTAAACTTCTTAGTCATGTTTTACCATTCACGTTTTGTTACAGTGACCTAACAGTGAAACTGGATGACGGCACGATCATTAAAGCACACAAGTTCGTGCTGGCTGCTCGCAGTGACACCTGGGGAGTAAAAGACCTGTCACATGTGTCAGAGTTATTTATTTCAGGTGAGCCTTGACAAGATATTCTAATTTAAACAAAAATGTCATCCAATTGCTTTGATTTTGTTTACATAACTTGAGTACAGTAAATTACAGTACATATATTGTTTGTTTGCGCTGACATCAATCCCGGTTTTTTATTTATTTAAAAACTACATCATTCATGAGTTTACACAGTTTGACATTCCACAGTGTGTAACATTTTACCATAATACACACTGACATTGGCTGGTAATCTGAATGAGTTTTATAAACCGTGCATACACCGCACAACCAGCACATTGGCTTCAGTTGCTTCGGTGGTGTTTTTGATGGTGGTGGCGCCCATGGCGGAATATACTCTATAATGCACTGGGTCACGTTTATAATGCGGTTCCATTCCGTGTTGTAATGATGCACGACTGTAGTTACTTTGTAAGTTATTAAACATTATTAGTTATTGGTTGCAAAAAAATTGTAAAGATAAAAATGCACTTTTAATTTTGTTTTCATTTTAGCATAACTTCACAAAGAATTATACCGAACTGATGCCTACTACTACATGTTATGCTAGCATGTCTTCTCAATGACCTTTGCACTGCACAAATATTTTATGATAATCATACACCCTCCCATGAAGCAACAACAGAAAGGCACTAGATAAATAACTGACACTCAAAACTCTGAGGTGAAAACAATCCTAATAAAAAGCAGAAGACTGGCTGTAAATTATGTATTCTCATATGAATTGGTAGACTGTCTTTTTGCCTGTCGTACAGTAAAGTGTATCTACTTCAGACATATCAACTCATATTGGTGAAGTGCTTCTACAATGGGTGTACACGGACGACTTGAACTTGGCCGAGGACGACAAGTTTCTGTTGGGGCTAATGAAGGCTGCCACTACGTATCAGCTCACTGCCTTGGTCCACAGGTACTCTTATTTATCAGTCCTTCATCTACACACCTACACACAGGTCCACAGGTACTCTTATACCTCAGTCCTTCATCTACACACCTACATACAGGTCCACAGGTACTTCTATACCTCATTCCTTAATCTACGCACTTCTGTGTGCCTATATCCTTGGAAACCAAGATCAAGAGGTGCATCAACCCAAAGGGTTAATTGAACTCACTGTCAATAAACAAATGCAGTTGTCATCAGATTGATTGATACGCCAGGCAGGGTTGGCATTGATTTAATCAAATTGATTAAATCATCGATTAAATCATTGATTTAATCAACTTGAAAAAATCAAGACATTGATTTTTTCGATTTTTTCAGATTATCTTAAATTTATACTTACGTTGCGTGCTACTGCCAGTTGATTTAACTGTATGTATTTTAAAATAAAGTTTAAATTTGTACATAACAACTTTGCTTTAATTCTTTAGAAATGCTAAGAATGAAATGTTCAGCCTATTGGGTATATTATGATATTCCACTTTTATTTATTTTCCGAATTACATATTATTTCTTATGATTGTCAAGAATGTTGAAAAAATCAAATAAATCGATTTAATCGAAAAAATCCGATTTAATCGAAAAAATCCGATTTAATCGATTTATTCGAAAAAATCATGATTTTTTCCAACCCTGACGCCAGGGAGCTACATGGATAGGTCATTTTGCAAAGGTATATCTTCAAATGACGGAGGAATGTAGCAGTATGTTTTTACTGAATTAACACTAGAAGGAAGCATATTTCATAGAGTAGGCACACCCACAGCAAAAGCCCTAGTTCCAATACAAGTGTTCACTTTAGGGACAAAAGTAAATCAGATTGAGATGATCGAAGCTGAACAGGTTTTCTTACATAAATAAGTGATAAACGTAAATATGAATTTACAGTTAGACTTACATGGCGGACTCCTACAGCAATGAATGCTGCTGACAGGAAAGTGCCTGGCAAGTAACGGTGCAGGGCCCAGTTTCATGGAGCGTACTTAAGACGTCGTAGCGGGCGATAACCCGTCGAAAGCCTAAAATGTTGTAAAGTTACACTAGTTGCGTTTCACGAGTCTACTCCATAGTTGCACTTAGCTGCACCATGTATTTAGTAGTCATAACTTTACGCTAGTTGCAATACTGGAAAGAAAAAAACGTTGTTCAGACACAGCACAAATACAGGGATTCACCTCCGTGACCTAACTAGGTCAATTCTACTACGATTTAGTTGCGCGAATGCTAAATTGGTCTCATGAAACCGGCCGTAAGCTGCATTGACTATTCGCTGTTAGCTGCGACCAGTTGACCGCGTAATTGCGCGTAAAGTTACACGGCTTTATGAAACTGGGCCCAGATCTTAAAGATGATACGATATCAGACAGGAAGCCAATGTGCTGTAGAAGTGTTACTACTATCACTGTATGTCCGCCAGGTGTGAACATGCCCTGATGTCATCAGTGACTGTGAGCAACTGTATCCACTTCTACCAGGCGGCCGATGAAGTGAACGCCGTGTCTCTGAGACAACACTGTTGTGATCTCATTTCTGTTCACTGGGTCAGTACACCATGTACAGTCTAGGTTAGATTATAGCCTTGGTCACATTATAACCTTGGTCACATTATAGCCTTGGTCACATTATAACCTTGGTCACATTATAGCCTTGGTCACATTATAACCCTGGTCACATTATAGCCCTGGTCACATTATAGCCTTGGTCACATTATTGCCTTGGTCACGTAGCCTTTGGTCACATTATAGCCTTGGTCACATTATAGCCTTGGTCACGTTATAGCCTTTGGTCAAATTACAGCCTTGGTCACATTACAGCCCTGGTGACAATATAGCCTTGGTCACATTGTAGCCCTGGTCACATTGTAGCCTTGGTCACAATATAGCCTTGGTCACATTGTAGCCCTAGTTACAATATAGCCTTGGTCACATTGTAGCCTTGGTCACAGTATAGCCATGGTCACATTATAGCCTTGGTCTCATTATAGCCCTGGTCACATTATAGCTTTGGTCACATTATAGCCCTGGTCACAATATAGCCTTGGTCACAATATAGTTCTGGTCACATTATAGCCTTGGTCACAATATAGCCTTGGTCACATTATAGCCTTGGTGAGGCTTGGTCACATCAACACCAGACACGGCAGGTTGATAGGATTATATTCTTTAATTTATGCAAATAGTTCAGTGTCTTCATTCCACTGTATAGGATGAAGTTTGTTGAGTAAAAAATAGGTTGAATTTTTCAAATGGAGCTTGACACTAAGTTCGACTACAAAACCGCATGGGAATTGACACTATATAGCCACAGAAATCGCCTGCATTTCAACAAAAAATTGCGGTATGCAGTTTAAATGTGCCTCTGTACTCGGGTTGATTCGGGATTCAATTTTATTTATCTTAGTCTCATTTTATTTCTTTATATTTCATTAAAGATTTCATAGTCACAATTGTATCACAACATTTTATTTTTGTATACAAAACTTATATTGTTTTATAGGAGAATATGTAAACACCATTGAACACAGTCATTCTCTGGTGACCAGTGTTTAAATAAAGTTAATTATTGTAATTGTTATGACAATTTTGTCTTGGGGAGTGTTGACATTGAGCGTTGGTTACATCAGTGTTTCTCTCTCTGCCAGGACAACTTCACGAGTGAAGACTTTGAGGGGATGTCAGCCCCCCTGGTTTATAAGATGTTCAAATCAAAGTCCCAGTTCCCCCTTCACACGGCCATCAGAACAAAACGAGAGGACGCTGTCTTCTTATACCTTGTTGAACATGACGCTGAGGTAATGGTGTGGTATCTTGTCGGAATAATGTATGTATTCAAGCATTTAAAATAAGTAAATAAAAAATTTAAGTTGTTTGAAAAAAAAAACCTTTTTATATTGTTACTGTACAAATGTATAATCATTATGATAATCATGATCACTATGCTGTGTATATTTTTTTAACGACCAACCTTCAGTAGAGTAAGATCGTTAGTAGAATATTATTTCATGCAAAAATAATCTTTTAATGCAACTTTTGTGAACATTAATTTTGATTGACTAAATAAGTTGATTTGGGGAGAGATGTAATCAATAAAGTAAGTGTAAGGCCTTTCTAACCTTTTGTTCTCTCTCTCTCTCTATATATATATATATATATATATATATATATATATTAGTTTGTTTAATATATATATATATAACTAAATTGGTTGTTTTCGAATAACAGCAGGGTTTAAGAAGGATTTTGGAATCCGAAAAAGATAAGTTTTTGAAAACAATGTTTCCCATTTTGCTGACCTAGCTTCCAGCCAAGTTGAATGAAGTTGACACCGAAGGTCGACTGCCACTTGACCTTGCTCTGCAGCAGAGCCTTGAAGGCATTGCACAGACGCTAATCAAACATAAAGTAGATGTCAACAGAAAAGACCAGTCTGGATTTTGTCTGCTTCACCAAGCCATAAAGAGAGGTAAACTGGAATATGTAATAAATATGTTTATTATGTAGCACGTTTTCTGTTAAAGTTCAATTCAATTTACGCCTTGTGTCTGGATGTACATTTGTACATCTTTCTGCATAGTAAGAGGCAATAATTTGATTATGTTCAATATCACGGCCATTCATTCATATTACAAATAAGTAATAAAATTCACTATGGCCCCACAACAAACTGGTATGTAATCAATTGCCAAACAGTGCCACTAAAGTGATGATTGATTACGAAATTCTGTAAATAAAATAACCGGCAAATAATAATATTAAAATAATTGCAATTATCTCGGCAAAGTTCAATATTTTAAATTTCAACTCTAGTGTGATGAACTTTGCGCAATGATTTTTATTTTATGTTGGAAACCGTTATTTATTTTTCGCATCTGTTTATTTTGGTACTTTGGTTACATTTTTGGTGGAAGTTTTATTATTTACTTTTCTCTACTGCAGGAGACAAATTCTCCGCAAAGTTTCTAATAGAAAATGGAGCGAATGTAAACGTGACGACAAGTGCGGATGATCGCACTGCATTGCACATGACGGCTGCGTGCGAACTAGGATCGTCAGACGATGACAGGACACACATGTCACACATAGCACAGTGCCTGCTGCAGCATGCGGCCAACGTGAATTCACAGGACACTTGTGGAAAGTGAGTAATCACGGAAATGTACTGGAACTTTCTGGGATTTTCTAAATGGCATGGGTTTATTTTCCTCGATAGACAAGTTTAACATTGGGTTCAGTCTTAGCAATAAATCACTGACATTTTTGTCAGTCTTAGCAGTAAATCAGACATCACTGAAAAGATCTCAACAAATGATGTGTCATCTTTAAGCTTGTCATATGTGGAATCAGAAATGTATGAAACTGAATTTAACAATGTTGCCTCTCAGTCCCCACTGAGGCGTGTTACATGTGCTAACTGTGTGAAACCTTGGGCAAGTTTTGTTCACTCTACATTGCTCCAGTTCACTCAGCTGTATAAACGAGTACGTAGCTATAGACAGTGGTGGATATGTGTACAAGCAGTCTTCGCGCATTAATTGCAGCATGGCTGGATGCTTCCCAGAGAAGTTGAGATGGTGTCTGAGTGAACAGGTCTGTCAGGGAAGTAAAATGTAAAGTAAGTTTGAGTAATCCCGAGGACTGCATACTGCGCTATATAAGAACTTACCTTAACTTTCTGCTACTGTGACGTGTCTGTTTCTGTCTGCAGTACCCCCCTCCACCAAGCCGTCCTGTCAGAGAACCGACCCGTTCTGCAGGTGCTTCTGACGGCCAAAGACATCAACTTAGACCTGGCGAATGGCAGCGGCCACACAGCCCTGTGGCTGGCACTACAGATAGCGACCCCTGTTGGCACGTACGAGGATGACAGTTTTGCTGGGCGGATAGTGACGCAAGGAGGATCAACAAACACAGTCGACCCCCACACAGGTGTGTTTGGTGGGACTCAATGTCAGATTGAAATATGAATAATACCACCGTACAAAACAATAGTTAGGCCTCATTTAGAAGATACATACAAGCATGGAGGCCATATTGCAAGAAAGATATTGATATGCTAGAAAGAGTACAAAGGAGAGCAACCAAAATGATACCAAAACTCAGGAATATTAGTTATGAAATGCATCTAAAAGTAAAAGAATGTGGTTTAACACAACTAGAAACCAGGAGATTGAGGGGAGATCAGATAGAAGTGTTTAAAATATTGAATGGGTATGAAAATATTGACAACATTTTTTGTCTCGGTTAAGGAGTTACATTAGCAAAGAAGCAGTGTAGTCTAGATATTAGAAAATTCTCATTTTCACAAAGAACAGGAAAGGAATGGAACATATTATCAGCTGATTGTGTAGGTGCTAGTAGTGTTAATATATTTAAAACTAAAATCTACATAAACCTAAGAAGGGCAGGGTACATTTAGATAGATAGGTTGGACTCATGATAAGCCAAAGGGCTAGAGTTGATTCTCTAGGTGGCAATCTTGTTTAATTTTGTAAAATCTGGTTAAGTATAATGATAATTGCCAAGTAGTTGATGCCAAAAAAGAGATTAGACACTATAGACTCAGACATTCTAATTATGCAGTTATTCCTGGATTAAAATGGTTTTCCTGCAATAAAATATTACTGAATTAATTCTTCATTTACTCCTTTCTATGTACCAGGTATATGTGATGATATATGTATGTTATATATTGATTATATAATCATATAAATACACCATACATGACACACTGTAATTTGTCTGATTAACATTTGTTATGTGGAATTGGAGCGTGAATTTGAATTGAGTGATTATAGATGGAATTGGATAAAAGTAATTGCAAGGAATTGGAGCTTGAATTGAAATTGATCTAATGGAATTGACCCCAGCCATGAATAGAAGTTATGTTGTTATTATTTCTGCCGCAGGTGACACGCTACTCCACGCGGTAGCGAGAATTGGAAACGAGGCTGCGACCTTGTTCCTTGTGCAACGTGACGCCAATGTCAACACTGCCAACCACCGGGTAAGACTGCCTCGTTCATTCATAAGTCAGTCACATTGTGTACATACTCCTGAATCCATCATACTCTCTGTCCACGACTTTGACAGCTGTTTCTGTCAGTGTGGGCTGTGACAGTTGACTTCTGTTGTATGGTTACTCCTGGCTGTTTGTTTTGACATTGTTTATTTAATTGTACTATTGCATGACCAGTTGCTTAGCAAAATGGCTGCCAAATACGTTTGTTTATTTGTATATGAAATTTTAGTTTCCAACAAATGTTAAGGGAGCGTTGTTAAAGTGAAAACTTTAGTGTTTGTCCTAGGAACCGCCACACTGCAGCTGTAATGTAATTCGCCAATAAAATCATTATCAACGTTACTGGCACAGACAAAGCTTGACGGAGGTCGCATTCATTGTTTTGACTGTGGCGTAAGCAGATGGTGACATACTGGATACGTCAGTTATTCTTCCAACTTGGTGAACATTTTCACAAAAACAAGTGTAGACGTATGTTCAGTTTCCCCTGTAGCAATGACTTAACCAGTAATATTTCATCTAGGAGATGTCATTCCACAGCAATAATGTAACTCATAAATATAATTATGATCAACATTATTGGCAAAGGTTAAGCTTAAAGGAAGTCATAACCATAGTTTTGATTGTGGCATAAGGTAAAGCTTGAAGGAGGTGCGTAGTTTTGATTGTGGCATAAGCAGATGCTGACATATTAGATACATAATACATAAATTTCACGAAAAAAACACAAACATGTTCAGTCTCCGCTGTAGCACTCACTTAACCCGATGTCTACCCCCAGGGTGAGACGCCCCTCCACATCGCCTGTGAGCAGGGCTTGAAGGAGCTGGTTCTCGCCATGCTACTGAAGGGTGCCAACCCCAACGCTGTCACGTCCGCACCATCCGTAACAAACCCCCCAGAAGATGGCAGCACTGCTGAGGTACCCGTTTATCGACAGACCCCGCTACACATCGCCATAACCAATCGACACAGAGATGTCGTTCAAGTGTTCCTCAACTATAAAGGTTGGTACAGTCTGACGAGACTAGATGTCTAGTTGTAGAAGTGTCGGATGGAGTGTGGCAACTATGCAGTCATAGTCGTGTATATTTTGTGCATGCAAAAAAAGCAAAACGATGCAATTTATTCAAGTAGGCGGCCTACTTGAATAAATTGCATCCTTTTGCTGTTAAAACACGCGTCGGGTCATCGCGCCAGTGCCAATTCCGAGCCCGGCCGATAATACACTTTGCTGTTCTTACGAAAAATTTCGCGAAATTGGTGCAAAATGGCGGCGTATTTCAATTATAAAATTATCAACTTTTGTAACACCAGGTGGTGCCACTGAAATTTCTGATGAATTCAGTAGTCCACCGGACTACCGAGTTGTAATATTTACTAGTCCGTGGCACAATCTGGTAGTCTCGGACTAGCGGACGGTCCTTAATTTCCGACCCTGAGTAGCTGATATTAGATATGCTAATTGTTTATGATAAATTATTCCATGGGTGGTCACATGGTCACATAACACGAGGCAGTGCACTTTGCGACACTCAGGCAGCCACAGTGCGACAACAATCTTATGGACGTTTCATTGAGTTTGCACACAAAAATAGATGTTCAAGGTTTTTATTAACCCTCTTCTCCCTCCCCCCTTCGCTTCCAAGAGTATTTACATGTTGCATGAACACAATGTGGGCTTAGTCGACCTAAAGTCCCGGAAACTAAGTAAGGGCTAAGTCGCTAGCCTAGCATGTGTCAGACATGATTGCTGTAGCAATGTCATAGCTTCATTGCTCTGTTCTAGCGACTGTTCAACTGCAGTATGGACTCCATCAGTCCGAAATACAGGAGTTGTTAACGTTGTAGCAATTTCTGTTATCTCCTGCATCAATCACAACCAGTCACTTTGTTTCAGCTGAAGTCAGTTGCCATGGAAACAGTCTGCAGATTATCCCAAATTTTGGTGTGAAGGATTCACGTGACCAGACGCCGCTAGCCTTGTCCCTGTGGCAAGGCTTCCACGACATCGCCAAGCAGCTGATGACAGGGGGCGCCTCAGTGAACGACTACAACAGCAGCGGTTTAACATTACTACATGAGGCGTTGACACTCCAAGACAGCGACAGTGCATTGTTCTTGTTGGAGCACAAGGCTGACTGTAACATCAGGTAGAGCTCATGCTTGTTGTTCTCGTAGAATCCCTGTCGTCAGGGATGAGGCTGGCCGTGGTTTCCGATAGTCGGTTTTTTCCCTCTTCTATGACCTCACTTTTCTCTCACTACTTTTGCTACCAACTGGAGTCAGATAACATTTGCATTTTCCATAGTCAACCAATATAACGTTTCCTTCATTTTCTACTAATCTTAAAGAGCTCTGTTATTGACAATTTCACAGCATATTTACCCTCCATAGACAGGTTCAGTGACAAATTTGTGAACTTTAATACCTCAGGCTCCCACAAACTTCTTTCAAACCTCACACCCCTCCATTTCTGCTTGAACCACCGACGGATTGCCCCTGATTACATCACCAAGCAAAATGACAACTGTATTAATACGCAGAAATACACCGACTGACAGCTGTCATAATTTGACAGCACTGATGCCACGCTGCACAAAAACATCCTTTTTACTCACTCCACTCTACATGTGTGCTCACAGAAATGCAGTCAACCTGCATAATGCTGCTTTTATAGGGTACTCTTTGGTCGGGTAATGGTGGACAAGCACCTTATTGTGGTCTTACATCAACTGTCTCCAATTCCTTCTGTCTTGTGCTCTAGTTCTCCGTTCTTCTCCAGGTGTCTTCTCACACAGTCCTCCCCTCACAGTCTCGATCTTCCTCGCCTCCGTCTACCAATGTGTCATGGCATTTGAAATTATTCCAATGTCATAATTAAATCTGTTATGAAATCACCTGTATGGTATCTGACATTTAGTAACAAAATTAACACAGAGATTCATTTAAGTAAAGTCAAGGTCATGTCTATTTCTGCGACTGGCTGGGTGTCTGTTTCACAGGCAGTGTTATTTACCCTGGTCACCTAAACTCAACACTAACCTTAAACCAAACCCTAATGCTGACCCTAACAAAACACAAATGTGGTCAACTTGGGTGATGTTGGTCGGGGAAATACCCACAGCATAAAATATATACACGTGTTTGTTTGACACCGTCTGTCGACTGTCACACTGTCTCTGTGTCACCAGAACGAATGACAACCGCACTTGTCTCGAGTTGGCCATCAAGCGCCATCTGGTGGCAGTTGTAGACCAGCTGTGTCAGCGTGGCGCGGCCGTGGACGAGACAGACGAGAACGGAGACTGTCCCTTGTGGCAGGCCTTGGACACTGGGCAGGAGGACATCGCCTCAATTCTGGTGGGTGGCTGGGGGGGTCACTGCTGGTGGGTGGGTGGGGAAGGGGGGTCACTGCTGGTTGGTGGGTGGGGAAGGGGGTCACTGCTGGTTGGTGGGTGGGGAAGGGGGGTCACTGCTGGTGTATGGGTGAGGAAAGGGGGTCACTTCCGGTGGGTGGCTGGGGAGGTCACTGCTAGCAGGTGTTCATGAGGTCACTGGCTGGGGGGGTCACTGCTAGTGTATGGGTGGGGAAAGGGGAGTCACTGCTGGTGGGTGGGAAAATTATTGTACGCCACACTGAAACTAAGTATTTGTGTTTCAACACGGCTGTGACACAAACATGTTCTGCAGTGGGCCGTGAGTGTGTAAACAGTCAGTGCTGTGTTGTAGGTTCAACACGGCTGTGACACAAACGTGTTCTGCAGTGGGCCGTGCGGCTGTGAACAGACTCTGTTGCACCGAGCCGTAGATGAGAACAATGAGACTGTGGCATGCTTCCTCATTCGTAGGTTGGTGCACCATGTATGTTTATAATCTCATCACTCAACTAGTTGGCAGTATTAAGCAGTGTTAGAATGTCCATATTTTGTTGGTTTTTATTCAGTTTTTCCTTTAATTTGAAATTTATACAAATTATTCCTGTAAATTGTTTAATTCCTCTATGAAAAGACACTTGGCTTAAAATAATGTGAGCTCTCTGAATTTATTGGTCGTAAGATTCTTTTGAGAAAGTCAGGAAAGTTGACATCAACAGAGACACGTGTTACATTGTCATGCATTCACACAAAGGCTCCAGTTTTGAGAATTACTGCAATTCCGTCTGGATTCTAATTTTGTATGTAGTTTGTCTTATGAACTTTAAAAAATTGCATGCAAAACGTCACACAAATGAGTCGTGATGTCATTGAATTTTATGGATTGTTTATATCACAAACTGGAAACAAGACGAGTGGAAGAGTTAAGTTGGTGAGGCGCCATTGGGTGGATGTGACAGGGGGGTGTGTGTCTGTTGTTGTCACTTGTCTCTACTTGATGTTTCAGTCTGTGTGACGTGGACAGCACGAGGCGGCCGGGACCCAATGGAGAGGGGGAGGAGGAAGCAAGGTGGGTTGGAGGGAGGGAGAGGGAGAGAGAGGGAGGAGGAAGCAAGGTGGGTTGGAGGGAGGGAGAGAGAGAGAGAGGGAGGAGGAAGCAAGGTGGGTTGGAGGGAGGGAGAGAGAGAGAGGGGGAGGAGGAAGCAAGGTGGGTTGGAGGGAGGGAGAGAGAGAGAGAGGGAGGAGGAAGCAAGGTGGGTTGGAGGGAGGGAGAGAGAGAGAGAGGGAGGAGGAAGCAAGGTGGGTTGGAGGGAGGGAGAAAGAGAGAGAGGGAGGAGGAAGCAAGGTGGGTTGGAGGGAGGGAAAGAGAGAGAGAGGGAGGAGGAAGCAAGGTGGGTTGGAGGGAGGGAGAGAGAGAGAGAGGGAGGAGGAAGCAAGGTGGGTTGGAGGGAGGGAGAGAGAGAGAGAGGGAGGAGGAAGCAAGGTGGGTTGGAGGGAGGGAGAGAGAGAGAGAGTGAGGAGGAAGCAAGGTGGGTTGGAGGGAGGGAGAGAGAGAGAGAGGGAGGAGGAAGCAAGGTGGGTTGGAGGGAGGGAGAGAGAGAGAGGGGGAGGAGGAAGCAAGGTGGGTTGGAGGGAGGGAGAGAGAGAGAGAGGGAGGAGGAAGCAAGGTGGGTTGGAGGGAGGGAGAGAGAGAGAGAGGGAGGAGGAAGCAAGGTGGGTTAGGGAGGGAGAGAGAGAGAGAGGGAGGAGGAAGCAAGGTGGGTTGGAGGGAGGGAGAGAGAGAGAGAGGGAGGAGGAAGCAAGGTGGGTTAGGGAGGGAGAGAGAGAGAGAGGGAGGAGGAAGCAAGGTGGGTTAGGGAGGGGGAGGGGGAGAGAGAGGGGGAGGGAGGGAGGGAGGGGGGGACAGGGAGAGAGAGAAGGGGGGAGAGGGAGGGAGGGAGGGAGGGAGAGAGAGAGAGGGAGAGAGGGAGGGAGGGAGAGAGAGAGAGAGAGAGAGAGGGAGGGAGGGAGAAAGAAGAAGGAGAGACAGAGGAGAGAGATATCAAAGAGAGAGAAGACAGAAGAGATAGAGGGAGAGAGTGAAGGAGAGAGTGAAGGAGGGAGGAGGGAGCAAAGGTGTGACAGCAGAAACAAAATTGACAGTACTGCTCCAGTGTGACATTAACTTGTTTTTAGTTTGTTGCTATGTGACTTATTATCATCACAAATTGAATGTACACAATACGCCAGGTATAACACAGACCTACATATCCTTCCATCTCTGTAATATAAATCCTGCAGAAGTTCCTGCTGTTGATTGATTGCAGGGACGGTCAGACTGCACTACACATGGCGGCCACGTGGGGCCTGGACAAGGTGGTACAGTGTCTCGTAGAACACAATGTCAACGTCAACGCACAGGTAGGTGGGAAGGGGACAGTGTCCACAGTCACGGGCAATAAGGATGAGGCATGAAACAGACAGGTCGGGAGAAATTATAGGAATACATTTATTTCTGGTAACATCCATAAATGTGTAAATTGTTATAAAATATACATTTAAAAAACTAAACAAGTCAACAGTATACATAGGTGAACATGTATGTGTAATTACAAATTGTAATATAAACACCCAGTTTATAAAGAGGTTAGCGGTTAGTTCAGCTGTTGTACCACGGACGGACGGGCGGGTTATTTTCCTAATATTTTACAACACAATACAAACATGTAATACAAATAAAGCATACATATAAACTTGTAATATAACTGAATAATGGGGAAATGTGTGCTTTTATAGATATTTGCTTATTCACATGAGTAGTGATGTGATGAATGTGTAGGTGATTAGGTTTGAGGGCCACTATATGTGTGTGTGGTGTTATAGGACGCGGAGGGGAAGACGGCTCTACACATCGCCATAGAGAACCAACACCACATGATCATTTCCCTGCTCATGTCTCATCCCTCCATCAACCTCTCGCTCCAAGACAAGCAGGGCCTGACGCCATTTGCCGTTGCCATGACGACGAAGAATAACAAAGCTGCGGAGGAGATCCTTGCGCGAGAACCGCTGGCCGCAGAACAGGTGAACTCCCTTGATATGTGTCCTTAGCTTGTCACTAGGACTCACTTACATCTGGGAAATAATTGATCTGTCCATCATGTGACCTGTTGCTTAGCAAAACCATCGTCAGATGGTGAAAAATATGGGTGCAGAACCTGTATTTAGCCATATATTCTATTGGAACTCTGGTGGTTTGAATTTCAGGTTTCAGGGGACTCTCTTTATGATAAAAACATCAGAAGGAAATGTTATTAAAATGACAACTGTGTGCAGTCGTATTTGCAATAGGAGCTATCATGTCACACCAGTAATGCAACTCAAACATATAACCACTGTCAACATTGTTGACAAAGACAAACCTTGACGGCGGTCACATGTATAATTTTGATTGTGATGTAAGCTAACCGTGACCTACTATACACATCAAGTGCGGGAACCAAACTGAACTTCCTGTAGATGACTGACTAATTGTGGACAACTGAACAGACATTGTGTCTGTAAAATAAGATATGAAATGTAAGTTTATAACAGTCTACGTGAACTGTTTCAGTTTGACCCGCGAGGAAGGAACTTCCTGCACATTGCGATCCAGAAGTCGGACATAGAGAGCGTCCTGTTCCTGTTGAGTGTCCACGCCAACGTCAACTCCTGCATCCAGGACTCGTCCCGGCTGTCACCTCTACACATCGCCGTCAAGGTCGGAGCCGAGATCATTGTTCGCAATCTGGTGAGTTCCTACACTCAAACTGTGATTGGCATTCCAGCTGCTGGGTGATATTGCTGTTTCAGCTGCTGGGTGGTATTGCTGTTTAATCTGCTGGGTGGTATTGCTGTTTAATCTGCTGGGTGGTATTGCTATTTAATCTGCTGGGTGGTATTGCTATTTAATCTGCTGGGTGGTATTGCTGTTTAATCTGCTGGGTGGTATTGCTGTTTAATCTGCTGGGTGGTATTGCTGTCTAATCTGCTGGGTGGTATTGCTATTTAATCTGCTGGGTGGTATTGCTATTTAATCTGCTGGGTGGTATTGCTATTTAATCTGCTGGGTGGTATTGCTATTTAATCTGCTGGGTGGTATTGCTGTTTCAGCTGCTGGCTGGAGCACAGGTAAATGACTTGACGACTCACAAACAGACGGGGCTCCACGTGGCTGCGTCATGTGACCACGCTGTCATCTGCAGCATCCTACTACAGAACGGTGTCGACTGCAACGCAATTGATGACAATCTGTGCAACGGTATAAATGCACCCTGATAAATTATTTTCAAATGCACATTTTAAACAACGCCGTTACGTAATATATATCTACATTAAAAACCCTCATGAGTTGTAATATGTTATTTGTATAAGTCAATGTCTTAAACGTTTATTTATTTATTTATGTGGACTTTTTTGTAAGTTTGAATGAGCATTATGTAAATGTAATTGTGGAATGATATAAAAGCATTGACTAGAAGGTGCCAGCTCCTAGGTTTAATTTTTTCATTTAATATTACATTTTTATGACTACAACATGCATGTTGAAGGTTTACTGCCTGCCAATTTCTGTGTAATTACTTTATTAAGCTCAGAACAATGTTCGCAATTTGAAAGATTCCGCCTGCAACACGTACAAATGTTAAGCAAAACTTCTAGTTTCAAAACAAAATTGATTGGCAATAATGCAGAGGCAAGCAGAGTTAACCACAATATCCCTTGATGTTTAATTTTCCCATGTTCTAGACAGCAGACTTTTCATTACAAATTACTGCTCATCCAATTCTGGGCAGAAGAGCTGGCACCCTCCCTTTAAATTTAACACGTACAATTATTGGCAGCATCAGATGTGCTTGCAGCCTGTCAGTAGATGTTATGTAAATGTTGGTTTTGTTCCAGCTCTTCACATTGCGACACAGCTGGGCCACTTGAACACGGTCAGAATTCTCCTCACAGAGTCCGATATCAATGCAGAAGCTGTGAACATGAGGTGAGATATCAAAGAGCAATCTTCATACTCGAATATCGATGTTAGTTGGCTAAATACCAAGTTGGGATTCACAAATTACCAAACACAAGTAGACGTAAAACATCAGCCAATTGGTAGATATTGGTGCTGATGGTGTGAACGCATTTAAATCACCAATCAAATTAATGTTAAACATCAGTCAGTTGTCAGATATCAGTGCTAATGGTGTGAACATATTTAAATAACCAAACTGAAATAGATGTACAATATCAGACATTGATACTGATGTTATGAACATATTTGGAGAAAATAATTGCATACAAACATAGATGAATATGTTTGGAATGATTTGAAAATGGTTGGTCCTCGACATGCAAAGCATTTATGAGTAGCATTGGATGTTTTAGTTAGATTACATTATTACAGTATAATTTATGTGTATTTGCAAAAATGGGACAGCCCGGCCGTATCTCTCTGGGGCAAGCTGTGACACTGAGAGGACTGGTTGCGAGGCCTGGATATGATCGTGTGCCCGGTCCTGGATCAGTTACTGGTCTTGGACTCTCGTGTGACCGGTCAGGACCTGGGTCAGTTACAGGTCTTGGACACGTGTCTGTGGCCACGTGACCAGACAATCCTGGGGCCTGCGTCCACTCTGGGTGTCAAGCCCTCCCAAGAGAGACCGACCGACCTATCAATACTACAGGTGATGCAAGGGGTTGGTGGGTGGGTAGCGTGTCTCTGTTGATCGCTGAGACAAGAATGCTCACTGCTGGGTTGAGCTGGCTATATATAGGATCCGGGATACAGGATCCAGGATACAAGATGTGCCTCAACAGGAAACCACCACCATCCTGTGGGGAAGTGGTCATCCTGTCATAAACCCCGCACAGTGACTAACACTATGCTTCAATTTATGACAGGGTTGCATGTGATGTCTAGTCATCCCGTCATAAACCCCGCACAGTGACTAACACTATGCTTCACTTTATGACAGGGTTGCATGTGATGTCTAGTCATCCCGTCATAAACCCCGCAGTGACCAACACTGTGCTTCAATTTATGTGTATTTGTGTCTGTGTATATGTTTTCGTGTATGTCTATATGTGCTGTACTGTTGCTTATATAAAATGTTGTTATACCTTCACCAGATAGTTCACATTATTGTCAACAGGGGGCAGAACCCACTGCATCTGCTTGGACAGTTCAGTCGAGAGAACGGTGCTGCCATCTTTGAGCTGTTTCTTGAATGCATGCCGAACTATCCCATTGACCAACCAGATATCAATGGAAACACATGTAAGCAATCTAATTTTGTTTAAAACAGTTGCTTAAATGGGTACCAAATTTAACTTACAAATTATATTTATTTTAGCATGCTTTTTATACTTTTTATTGACGTTACTGTGTATTTTATAATAATGGATTATCGATGTTAAAATTATTAAATCCCATTGCAAATTTAACATTAACATTACAACGTGTTTTACAATGTTCCTTCTACATTACATCCTTTAAATTGTTCACATTGGCAAATTTCAACAGCAGTGCCATCCAGTTTTACCTTATCAATGTTACTGTGTATATATGTCTAATTTTATATACTTCATCTTTATATTTACATCTTTGATAGGTAATTGTATTACAGTATGTTGTGTACAATATGTTCTTTACAGTGTCAACATGATGGTGTGTCCTTTACAGTGTCAATATGGTGATGTGCCCTTTACAGTGTCAACATGATGATGTGCCCTTTACAGTGTCAACATGATAATGTCCCCTTTACAGTGTCAACATGGTGATTTGTCCTTTACAGTGTCAACATGATAATGTCCCCTTTACAGTGTCAACATGATGATGTGTCCTTTACAGTGTCAACATGATGATGTCCACTTTACAGTGTCAACATGATAATGTCCCCTTTACAGTGTCAACGTGATAATGTCCCCTTTACAGTGTCAACATGATAATATCCCTTTACAGTGTCAACATGATGATGTGCCCTTTACAGTGTCAACATGATGATGTGCCCTTTACAGTGTCAACATGATGATGTGCCCTTTACAGTGTCAATATGATGATGTGCCCTTTACATTGTCAACATGATGATGTCCCCTTTACAGTGTCAACATGATGATGTGCCCTTTACAGTGTCAACATGATGATGTGCCCTTTACAGTGTCAATATGATGATGTGCCCTTTACATTGTCAACATGATGATGTCCCCTTTACAGTGTCAACATGATGATGTGCCCTTTACAGTGTCAATATGATGATGTGCCCTTTACAGTGTCAACATGATAATGTCCCCTTTACAGTGTCAACATGGTGATTTGTCCTTTACAGTGTCAACATGATAATGTCCCCTTTACAGTGTCAACATGATGATGTGCCCTTTACAGTGTCAACATGATGATGTCCCCTTTACAGTGTCAACATGATGATGTCCCCTTTACAGTGTCAACATGATGATGTGCCCTTTACAGTGTCAGCATGATGATGTGCCCTTTACAGTGTCAATATGATGATGTGCCCTTTACAGTGTCAACATGATGATGTCCCCTTTACAGTGTCAACATGATGATGTGCCCTTTACAGTGTCAACATGATGATGTGCCCTTTACAGTGTCAACATGATGATGTGTCCTTTACAGTGTCAATATGATGATGTGCCCTTTACATTGTCAACATGATGATGTCCCCTTTACAGTGTCAACATGATGATGTGCCCTTTACAGTGTCAACATGATGATGTCCCATTTACAGTGTCAATATGATGATGTGCCCTTTACAGTGTCAATATGATGATGTGCCCTTTACAGTGTCAACATGATGATGTGCCCTTTACAGTGTCAACATGATGATGTGCCCTTTACAGTGTCAACATGGTGATGTGCCCTTTACAGTGTCAACATGGTGATGTGCCCTTTACAGTGTCAACATGATGATGTGCCATTTACAGTGTCAACATGATGATGTGCCCTTTACAGTGTCAACATGATGATGTGCCCTTTACAGTGTCAACATGATGATGTCCACTTTACATGGTCAACATGGTGATGTGCCCTTTACAGTGTCAACATGATGATGTGCCCTTTACAGTGTCAACATGATGATGTCCACTTTACAGTGTCAACATGGTGATGTGCCCTTTACAGTGTCAACATGATGATGTGCCCTTTACAGTGTCAACATGATGATGTCCACTTTACAGTGTCAACATGGTGATGTGCCCTTTACAGTGTCAACATGATGATGTGCCCTTTACAGTGTCAACATGATGATGTGCCCTTTACAGTGTCAACATGATGATGTGCCCTTTACAGTGTCAACATGATGATGTCCCCTTTACAGTGTCAACATGATGATGTGCCCGTTACAGTGTCAACATGATGATGTCCCCTTTACAGTGTCAACATGATGATGTGCCCTTTACAGTGTCAACATGATGATGTCCCCTTTACAGTGTCAACATGATGATGTGCCCTTTACAGTGTCAGTGTTACATTGTACTTTACAGTGTTGATGTTGGCCTATTTCAACGGCAATGCCAACTTGTGTCGAGCTGTGGTGCGTGCCGGAGCCATGATGGGCCTCCACAACAAAGACGGCGTATCCATCTTCAACGCTCCAGTCGCCACTAAGCAGCTACTTTTTAAGCTACTGGGTGCGTTTGTTACAATTCTATAATCAGTCACTGTTTCGTTGAGTCTTGCTGAGTTTAGTTTTTAAACTGACCCAGTCAGTTGTTTGATCTCAAATGAGAAACATTTTGCCAAAAACCGAACCTATCTAATATGAATACAAACTATTTGTTTCAGCAGCATTAATACTAAGCACAGTTTAATTACAAATAATAAACATTGATAAAGGACTAGAGGAACTGTAGTGTTTATGTTATTTTTAAATAGTAGAATTATACACAATTTTAGCACGTTTTATAAACTTCAATTATGAGCATATATGATATGAATTAAGATAATATTACATGATGAATTTCTGTGCTGTGCTAGCTCATTTGTGAAGGTGTGTGTGTTATCTAGTGAGATAATTGTGTTATCTAGTGAGATAATTGTGTTATCAAGTGAGATAATGGGAGACGTTGTTTTGAACTGAGGGGAGATGTTGGTAGATAATGAGTGTGTTGTGTAGACATGTTGTCCAGAGAGCCGCCGTGGTGTGAGGGAGACAACTGTCTCGAATGTGGGGTCAAGTTTGGCATCAAAACAAGAAAACATCACTGGTGAGTGAACGTGGCATTTCACTCTCACTCTCACTAGACCAAACAACATTAACATTGTTTTTAAGCAGTTTGTCTATTCCATCCTCCTTTCAGGTGTGGTAATTATTAGCAGGAAGTTCAGGTGTGGTAATTATTAGCAGGAAGTTCAGTGTGGTAATTATTAGCAGGAAGTTCAGGTGTGGTAATTATTAGCAGGGAGTTCAGGTGTGGTAATTATTAGCAGGGAGTCCAGGGGTGGTAATTATTAGCAGGGAGTTCAGGTGTGGTAATTATTAGCAGGGAGTTCAGGTGTGGTAATTATTAGCAGGAAGTCCAGATGGTAATTGTTAGCAGGAAATTGGATGAATCAGGTCAGATTGTGTCAGAACCAGATAATCTTTTATTGGTCTTAGTTGAAAACAGTTTCAATTTGTTATTAAATAAAACCTGTGTTTATATATCAAAGTATGACATTTAGTCAGTGTTAGTCACATGTACATACTACAAGTCTACAATGTTTCAGATCATGAAGTAGCATGTGTGCTGTTGTTGAACAAGTAGATTTGGTTTGTGATCATGAAGGGGAATGGAGAATGTGTGTGTGACTGACCAAGTAGATTTAGCTTCTAATCATGATAGGGCATGTATGCTGTGATTACGATAGCCTTCATTCGTGTCTGTTTTGCGTGACCAAGTATGGCCCATTCTGTTTCAGCCGCCACTGTGGCCGGCTGCTCTGTGCGAAGTGTTCCGACCGACAGATGCCAATCATCAAATACAACATCACCAAACCAGTGCGAGTTTGTCAAACCTGCTTCGACGTCCTCACGCTCGGACTGTCGTCTTAGGGCCGTGTCACAGCTGGTAATGCTGAACTGTGTCATAGGTCACACTTCCCAGAAGGCAACAGTGTAACCTTTATGAACGGGCACAAATCCTGACGTTGACTCCGATTTTTTTGCCTGTTTGAAAGGTCATATTTCCTGAAGGTGACCCCTAAAGTGGTGACCTGCGTAAGAAGGTCACGTTTCCTGAACTGTGTTTAACGGCAGACTAGTGGCAGACTAAATGTTGTGGTCACTGTGCCAAGATAAATGTTGTCGTAATGTCAAGTGGCCCACAAAGTAATTAATGTGTATGTTTATAGGATGATAATAAGAATTTTGTATTAAGTTTAGTGCAGTAATTATGTTATAGTCGGGCAGTTTCACTTTCGTTCTGCTTCTTTTGTTTTATTCCGCTGATGCTGCTGAAATTTGTTAATATAGTTTAACTACTGCTTTTTCTGTACAACGGGCTATGAAGATCTATAGATCATGTGACTGTGAAGATCTGTAGATCGCGCCTGTATTCCATTCCTCGTTGTATGTTTGCTCAAGCCTTTCATTACGCATTTACGTAGTGAGTAAAATCAAAATAAGTGTAATTTTTGCATTGTAAACTTATTTTAATGTACAGGCTCTGTTCAGTACCTGCAATGTATTTTTAGTGTAGAGCTGCAAGTGCAATCTTTCATCGAAATCTTTACGCAGCTATGAGTAGGGAATTAGTGCAACAAGGTCATCGTACGAGCATGATGTTATATGTGGTCAGTTAATAGCAGGACATTCACTGAATGTCAGAACCATGTGAATAAGTCAAAGGGTTGTCCAGGTAATATCTGAATTTCTAGAATCAGAATGATTTTGTTCACAAGTTGGACATTTTAATTGTCAACATGTTTCGAGGTTACCAAACACAACATGTTTGGCGATATACCATATAGATATTTATTTTGGTAATGAGAATGTATTAGAAATGACAAACAGACAAACTTGGGTTACATACTGTCCAACAAGTATTGTCAGGTAATTTATATTTATGTGGAACATTGCAGCAGTGTATGTGACATCAAGCTTACTTTATAAAATGGTCACAAACATGTCACTTTGTCATCAACAGAAAAATGAGAACTTTTCATGAAACAAATATTTTTTGTATTAACAATAACAAAATTGTTGAATAATTGTTTTTAATAATCTGTTGTGACTTCCGTGTGGATATATTGTTGAGTTGTAGGCAAATGTTTGAGTTGTAGCTGACAGTATTTGCTAAGATTATTTAAACATGAGTTGTGTCAGACCGTCTATTGGTGCTTACTGTTGAGTTTCTACGCACATTTATCATAAAGTCACATATTTTAAAGTATTCAGTAATTATTGTATCGTCAACTGTAGTTATGTCTCATGTCACTATTGCGGTGTCACCGTGCCAGTCTCCCCCCCTCCCAACGTATATTTTCCCATCTATTTATTTCTTTACGTCTCAGGGAATTTTACACTTTGGCAGAACATAATAATATATATTCAAGGTTATTTTCATGAAGACGGTAAATGTGTATCATAACGTGTTGATGTTGTCAGGCTTTAACACATGTGTGATGGTGTGTTGGTGTTGCCAAACTTCATCGCAACAGCAGTAATGTGTTGGTGTTGCTGTGTTACACTACAACACAGATACATCAATGTGTTGGTGTGTTACACTTCAACACAGATACATCAATGTGTTGGTGTGTTACACTTCAACACAGATACATCAGTGTGTTGGTGTGTTACACTTCAACGCAGATACATCAATGTGTTGGTGTGTTACACTTCAACACAGATACAACAATGTGTTGGTGTGTTACACTTCAACACAGATACAGCAATGTGTTGGTGTGTTACACTTCAACGCAGATACAGCAATGTGTTGGTGTTGCTGTGTTACATTTCAACACATATACAGCAATGTGTTGGTGTAGCTGTGTTACACATCAACACAGAGTGAGTCAGTGATGTGTTGGTGTTGCCAGACTTGACTCAATCTCAGCCATGAGTTAGTACCACTACCAGCCTGGACCTGCATACATACATCAACCTCCAGACCTCGCAGTCTGATACAAACACAGTGAGCCTTCACCCCATTTCAGGTCACTCAGCGGGAGTTTTGTTGTTGGTGGTGCCACCTATTGAGTTTCCTGTACATCATTTATTATACACAAGTTTTGACCATTTCTACATCTAATTCGTCTGCAGACAAAAAGTGAACATTTATAAGTGAAATGATTTTGGTTACATTAAGTTTTTGTATCCAAGACATGAAATTGTAGTGTTCAGTCCTGTGTTGATTAACTTATTCATGCCAAAAACCTGTCAAATAAAGACATTTATTATATTAATGGCAGATGGCTGTTCGGACAGTTGGCTCTTACTAGAACATTTCCCAAAATTATATCTCCTAACGTATTGGAACATTTGAACAGTCGTCACATTAATAGTTCTGTCAGTGGCCTCTATACAAGTTACATGTATTTCATTTCTGTTTCAACTGATGCCTTTTGTAACTGCCAACTGGTGGAATGTTTGTATAATAAACACTTTGATGAAATGACGTTTTTGTTTCTCTTTAGAATCATCTAAAAATAAAATTCTCAAAACTAGTCTTACCGTAATGTGTTTCCCAATCCATTTTTTCCCTGAAATTCCATGCAAATTCATATTTGTGACCCGTTTTCTCCACCAGTCAAATCCTAATCTGGTGTCAGTAAAAAAGGTACCTGTCCACATCTAAGCAAATCCACTAAGTGTTTCTAGGCATTTGCATACAAATTAGACATACAGGTATTTATAACCATTTTATTACTTATCTCGGCTGAAGTTGGAAAGAACAGAATCACCAGTCCTTCACAAGTGAAATATCAAGTTTTGCAATGCACAATTACACGTGTAAAGAGTAAATCACACCAGATGCTTATAGCAAGAGACCACAGTATACATTTCATGTGCATTCATCAAGTTCAATTGTGAGCAAAATCAAATTTATATTTCCAATGTATCAGGCTTCATGTGGTATTGGACAGTACTAGTAGCTGTCCATTCAATAATACAAGATTTCAGCAATCAGTATATAACAGACATGCAATAACAATGTCCCTCAATTATAAGAATTATCATTAGTTTTATTACAAGTAGCAAGAAGTAGTATTCATATTTATTTATATTTGATAATTGTGATAAAATGGGGCAAAGCGATGTAATTAAAAAAGTCCACATTACATCAAGCATCTTGGAACAATCATAAAACATTTTAATTTGCATATATCTAAGATCCAATAAGACATAAAATTGGTAAAAGCCCTTAAGAAACAGGGAATTTCAATACCCATGTGGGTAACAAATAAGGCTTTACTTTTCCTCAAAGGGGATGCTTATGAATCCGTGTAAATGTGGAAAACGAAAACCCCCCCAATGAGGACAAATAAACGTTCCCACAGACATATGCTGATATATACACATGATGTACAAGCTTGATTATAACATACACTCATACAGCCAGCATTTCCACATAACTTCATGTTTCATGGAACAAACAGTTTAAATGCAGCCAGAGACCTTGGCAGATACAAACTGTGCTAACGATACAATTATAAATTAAATATTAGTTAAATCGGTTATAAAAGCATAGCAGACTCTACCAGCTCTTGGTATTTCATGCTGTACATAATAACGCTCAATGCCGAATACAGAGTGACAACCATAGTAATGAATAATGTTGACACGACTAGAAGTGCAAACTTGCTAAGGTTTCTGACAAATTATGAACATGTTTTAAATTTTTAAAATTGTTTAATTTTTTTAAATTATACTGATTACATAGCCAGCCAATAAAGCCAGATCAAACATGCTTACTAATATAGTTCAGGAAAATAACCCATGGTTCTGCCAAATCTTCAGATAATTTATGCACAGCAGAATCAAAATGTTATATTCTAGTATAGCAAGGTTCTTATAGAGGATATTACCAACATTATTTCATAAGTAGTGACTACATAACCTGAGTGGGAGCAATATACATAATAAAATTATTATTACAATTGAAAAGCAGATTTAAAATAATTAAATTAACTACACATAGTGTGTCTGTAAAATCCATATCCTGATATCGTCTGGATACATCATTCAAACATCATTTCATGCGACCAGAATTAAAAAAACACTGTCACTAGTTAATACACTGTGTGATGTTCATTCATATAGAAAGTTCACCAAACTCCTGCGTTAGCCCAAGTTTGGGCTGTTTGGAGAAAACCACCTGAGACCAACTGGACACAAGCACTAGACCAGTGTCCAGATAAACAAAGTCCCTCTGCATACCGTGACTGTCTTTTATAGTTCCCAGCATTTGGCAAGGTTCTATTAACTGACTGGTCTGTATACAGGGTTGCCACTCATGGACTCTTTCAAAATTCCCTGACTTTTCCCTGACTCAAAGTTTCATTTTCCTTGACCATGCTGGCTGAATAATCATGAAAATGTATGCGCGATGCAATTAGCAATTAACTTACAAAATGTAATCAGTGTTTGATGCCCACTCAGGTTGCTGCACACTCAAACCTATATATGTTAATGTTAAAATTGCCAAAAGAACAGTTATGGCATTATTACAACAGCCATCTGAAGAACGCACATTTTTAACAGCATATGTTTGTGGTATCAACATTGTTTCACGATCGCTCGTTACACATCATGAATTTGAGTTTGCGGCATCGCGGCGTTACGCATATGACATGAGAAAGTCAAATTTCCCCGACTTTCAAGGGATTTTCCTGTATTTCCCTGACTTTTCTCAAAATCTCAAATTTCCCTGACCCAGCAGTCTCGTCACTGCCAGGGCACTTGTCGTCCTCAGTGGTTCTTTTATATCCCCAACCGACATTAACATCATTCTCCGATTCACGAGGGACACAGTCCCCAATGTTGAGAGCCAGGTTGTTACACCAAATATACCATGCCTGCCCTGACTTGGTATTAAAACCAGGCTGCCGGCGTGCCAGGCAGATGTGCTAACCTCAAGACTAGCATTGTCTCTAGTCATCCTTTGTCTCTAGTCATCACATAATGTTCAGTAAGTTAGGAAAGATCTCCACAAGATTCAAACCTCAAGATGAAAATGTCACTGTCTGCAGGCAAATAAGCAATCTGAGATTGAGCAGTTGTCACAAAAAGTCAGCAAGCACAGACCTTCCAAGCTGACATGAGTAAATGGTGTGAAAAGGTCACTTAAACCCTTTAGATATAATCTTGTGGGGGCAGGTCTGATAAAGTTCTTTCGATAATTTTGCTTGCGAGTGAAATGAGAATAATATTTTTACTACTGTACATTGCAATCGCATGTAAACAAATGCACTCACCCAAAAAATAAACAACACATTTAAAATTAAATTAGAATTGCAGGAGCAATTCTCCTGAAAGCATTAGTTTGGGAACTTGGGAATATGTTTAAAATATGACAAAGCGTCTCCCTTGATCTCCCTTGGAGGGTCTTCAATGGCTGTGCATCTTGGAGACATTTTGCTTGTCATCATTTACAACTTTAACACTACACTGTTGGGTGTAGCAACTTTACATAGAATATAATCAACCCTTTGAGTGTCGGAGATTTTGGTCCATAGTCTACTATTCAGCCCAGTGACTTTGACACATTCCCCTAATAGCTTAATGACAACGTTGGCCCACCATACTTTTATATGCCTGAATCTGGAGCAACCTTAGTAAATCACTTGTCAAACCACCATGTTACCTAACCCATTGTGGAATGGTATCGTCCATATGCTGAGTAACTAAAATGACCACAGAATGGTGGTCAAAATCACTGGGCAGAATTGACCTATGTCCATCCCTTCACGATACTACTTGTTTCTTCGCTGACAAACTGTGTTCTCGCATTTTCTGCTCAATGTACTTCCCGTATTCAGCATGCATTTCTTCAAATGTTCGCGAACATTTCGCTGCCTCTTCTGCACAAAACGGCTGGGCCCCAAACAAGTCCACTGTGGCATCACTCACGTTAAATGGATTGTAACGACGTGGCTTTGCTTCGTCTGCCGGTGGGGCAATGTCAACGAGCTTGCTTGTCTGCTTGCCGCTAGGTGGCGTCATCGCAGACCACGGATCGGAAGAAGCCACCTGCGCTGGTGTTCTCGTGTTCTGTGTCGGGTTAGATAGCTTTACTTTGTTCGTGTTCAGTTCATCGAGATGGCGTTGTAATTCAGCCACCATCAGCTTCATGTATTCGTAACCCGCACAAGTGATCGACTTCATCCAGTCTTCCATGGCCTCCTGTGTGTCAGTCGCAAACACATACGTTCGACATCCCGACCCGGGAAAGACGAGCTCAAAGGAAAATGCATCGACATTTTCTGCGAGTTCCACAGTGCAACCCTCCAGAACGATTACACCAATCGGCTCCTTGTCGCCCTTACGCTCGAAGTAAAACAACAGGTTGCCTTTCAAGACAAACCAGCGCTTCTGGAAGGCTTTGTTGACTTCGCCCCGTTTCAGCATGTAGCCCTGCTTGTCGACTGGTGCTGAGCCGGTCGCAAATGCCACGAGGTGTTTGTCGTTCACCTTCATTGTAGTGGCGCCACCTACATGTATATATGGATGATTTGCTTGCTTGCTTGCTCCTGAAATGGAATAAATCAAAACTATTACATAACATTTATGTAAAGCATCACTGCTAAAAAGGTAAAATGGATTATGGAAAAATTTTACAGGCAGAACGTGTATTCTCGTGAATACACAAGAAAACACGTACTGGTGGAGCGGTACAAGTTGTGAACCAGTATAACACATGTCAACTGGTTCAGAAATGATTCCTTGTTTGCTGGGAATGTCCAGACTTTTCATTATTCCACTTTTTAGACATAACTAGCTCTTTTGCACGCATTACTATTTACATGCACTAATTACTGTTCTGACATATTGCATCCTAAAAGAACAAAAATATATTCTGATTTTTTCTGTTCTGTATCGTCAGCATGTTGTGGCTAGGCGGTATCCGGAAGAAGAAGAAGATAGCCTAACCCTAGCCTAGTTTCACTTTTACTATAAGTTTAGCACGTACAGCTGTCGAGCTGTCCTCAGTCCTGGCCTGGCCTGTGCCCATCCCAGGCCAGCATGCAAAACTCACAAGGATATGCGATGATTAAAGAAGTAATCAGTATAACTGGCTTGTTATTTTGACCTGGATCCTAAATTAATTCCATGTGACGAATCCGGAAGTAAAGATAAACATTTCACCTCAACAAGACGTGTAGATCAGTGACAGCCACTGGCACTGGCACTGACAGGGCAGACGAGAATACCGGCGATGTCACCAACTGACCAAGATCCTTCGCACGTAGTCGTTGAACGAACGAATACTTCAGCGCTAATTAATGCAGCACCACGGAAACTTTGTATACTACCTATAAAGTCAAATCTCCATGCCGTTTGACAAAGTGTCTTACTTTGAAATTCTGAGTTTGTTAGGAATGGACTAGAACTAGAACTGCCATCGAGGTCCGTCGTCGGTCGTTTTCCTTTTGGAATGGGACGAGACTATTCGCAGAGCAGCTCGGATAAGGAAATATTATCCACTATCCGCAGAGCAGTGACGTCACTGCTCTGCGAATTAGGGAACAAGTGCCACAATTCGCAGAGCAGTGACGTCACTGCTCTGCGAATTGTGGCAATTTGCAAAGGACTTGCGATATATAAGAAAGAATATAAGAAAGAGTTGCGATGCATGCATGTTGTTATAATAATAATAATAATAGCTGTTTAGACATTTTAATGTAAAATTAAACTTTGTATCAATTGTATTAACGGAATCATAAAGTAATACATGTAAATAAAAAAAATATTAATGAGTAAATAATTAATTAAAGCTGATCTTGTTAAAAATATAAAAGAGTGAAAGGTCATAGTTACATAAAATGCAATGAATTAGCGTTTAGTTGCTATGCGTGCATGTTGTTATAATAATAATAATAATACTTACAATAGTACATTTTATTTAGACATTAAAATATAATGTAAAACTCTGTGCACTCACTAGTTTTTCTAATAGTATATATATATATATATATATATATATATATATATATATATATATATATATATATATATATATATATATATATAAAATAAATATAACAAAAGTTAAATGATTGTTGTAGGTAACTGAACTAGAGAAAATGCAATGAAATCAAGCTGGGTGGCAGTATTATAATTTATATTATGTATCAATAATATAAATAGAATAGGCTAATTGTTTTCATAAACGCGTATTATATATCTGTGACATGTGTGAATACCTTTCTATCTAAATTCTGATAGAATATATCTTTTTTCAAGCATTTAACGAGTAGCTCTGCGGATAAGGGAATTTCCTTAGTTTCCCCAATTCGCAGAGCAGTGACGTCACAGCTCTGCGAATTAGGGAAACCGTTGTGGTATTCGCAGAGCAGGTCGAAAAGAACCTTTGACTAGTGGCTTTGGTTTCATAAATGCGTATTATAAATCTGTGACATGTGTGAATACCTTTCTATCTAAATTTTGATAGAATATATATTTTTTCAAGCATTTAACGAGTAGCTCTGCGGATAAGAGAATTTCCTTAGTTTTGCCAATTCGCAAAGCAGTGACGTCACAGCTCTGCGAATTAGGGCAGGTCGAAAAGAACATTTGACTAGTGGCTTCGGTTTCATAAATGCGTATTATATATCTGTGACATGTGTGAATACATTTCTATCTAAATTCTGATAGAATATATCTATTTTCAAGCCTTTAACGAGTAGCTCTGCGAATAAGGGAATTTCCTTAGTTTCCCTAATTCGCAGAGCAGTGACGTCACAGCTCTGCGAATTAGGGAGAGCAGGTAGAAAAGAACCTTTGACTAGTTGCTACGCGTGTTGTTTTAGTTTCATAAATGCATGTTACATATCGATGACATGTGTGATTATTTGTCTACCTAAATTCTGATAGAACAGATGTTGGAGAGAATCTGACTAGTTGCTATGCGTGTTGTTACTTTTATAAATGCCTATTACATATCTGTGACATGTGTGAATATTTGTCTACCTAAATTCTGATAGATCAGTCATGAATGAATAAAATGCAAATAAGAAATGTGGCCACAGGAATTTATTTCAAACTGTACCGCTAGAAATCCTGTCACACCATACTAATATAGTATATGACACTACACTAATAATCTGCATTCTAACATACATATATCTATACAAACATATACATCTCATTTACTTTATTTACCACACCAAAATCCCTGTCATAGTACTGAAAACTTGTACATAAACAGGGAAAAGCTTCAAGGAACTAAATTGCGTGCAATGTCTAAATAACTCCCTATCACAACATACTAAGAAACTAAGACAAATACATAAATCATGTGCTACGTCTAAATACTCACTTAACTCCTATCACAACATACCAAGAAAAGACGCAAAACTTACAAATGCAAATGTAATTATACATGGTGCTTAGTAATGAAAGACATACACACACATACAAATGTAAAACATATATACACATACAACTGTAAAATATATACACGGCACTTACAATGTAAAACATATACACATACAAATGTAACACATATACACATGGCACTTACAATGTAAAATATATACACATACAAATGTAATACATACATATACATGGCACCTACAAATGTAAAATATATACATGTGCAAATGTAAACATCTACATGGTGCTTACAAATGTAAGACATATACACATACAATTGTAAAACATATACATAGTATTTAAGTCTACTGAATGATGATGATTTGGTTAATGTGTGATTAAATACCGCAAATGCCATCCTGGCATCATGGTATTTTAATCAATGTATGCATTTGACAGCAGTGTTTATATATATGGGGTGAATGAATGATAATATATCACAGAACAGTCCAGCACTGAAGAGTTGACGCGGTATCTGAGCGAGTGGTTTTGTAGGTGGTTTGTCAAGGTTGTAGCATAATGAAGAGATGCCAACCTAAAACAAAAATTTCATAACGTCAATAATACGGAAAGGATGTATTGCCATAATGTATAGATAAATGCAGATTAGTGAGTTATATATACACATTTACATGCATTAAGATTATATACATTTTTACAGCTAGATTAACACAAACCCTGTAATACAGCTTTGCTGTAACTACCTAACATAATGTTATTTTAGGGGAGGAACCCTTGCTCATTCACTATCTCCACGACCAGTTGCCCATCTGCAGATGATGTCCAACCTCTGTTGACACAATCAAATGCCAGGGTTACCTGGTTGGGTGGCATCAAAATGCAGGGCTTTATGCAGGATAAAATTATTGCCAGTCACACATGTTTTGGTGGACACATGGATGTTAACTGTTAAACTAGTTTACCAACTTTCAAATGTGCCTGATGACCTGAAATGGGCTACAAACACATATATGACACCATTTACACTCACTTTCAAGGCATAAATAACGATATCTATGGTTTTGGAAGACATTTTTTCCTTTGCTCCTTCATTTTTGTTACCAGTCCACCCATATTGCTACCCATCCATATTTGTTTTACCCGTCCAAATGATGGGTGGATGGGTCTCTACATAAAGCTATGTCAAAATGGCAAACAGGGCATCAACATATCTGGTCATTTGGCTGAACTAACAGACCCAGACAACATAAATGACACCACCTGTTGCAATAGTCACAGCAGATCCAACTCGGAAGTCCAGTTGGTTTTTGGCAGAAAGGGACGTCACAGTAGTGCCGCTTGCTGTCCCGCTTCCGCTCGGCATGCAAACATCTCACAATGTGGCGACGGTAAAAATCCGTGTGGAAAGGCTGCATCACGATGGGTGGCACATTGCAGCAAATGGCCTCAGCATTCTACAACAGAAGATTGTGCAGCTGGTACAATTTGAATCACAAATGTCTGAGATCAGATGCTGTAGACCTGAAAATGTCATAATAAATTATGTATAACCGCCTCTCATTGACACTGAAATGTACACAAAGCAACAGTTCAGACAAAAGTGCTAAGTCCTTCAGCCAACACCACTTCCCATCTGTCCAAGAAAAGAAGTCTCTGCAAGCATGCAAATAAATATTATCAATAATATTATTCATGCCATTCAAGGATTTAAAAGAGGTTAAAGTGATAGCTGCAAGCATTAAGTTGTAGAAAAAAAGATCAAATTAATTACAATTGAAAGAGCTGCTTACATCTGTACACAACGATTCATCTTGTATGTGATGCTCCCACATCTCTGGATAATATGCCGGAATCACATGCACTGATCCAGGTTTGGCTGTGTTGACATTTCAGCTGACAAGACCAATGTAAGCATGGACCACCTAAAAAGAGCAACTTCCTATAAAAATATTCTAGTAGCATCAACAAGATAGGATATTTTGCAACCACAATTTTAGTGTAGATGTGAGTAAATAAATATATTGACACATAATTTATAATAACCAATATCTAATCCTAAACATGAGCAATCAGCATTCCCAGGTATATGTATCTTTCACAAATATTGCATTTTGAGACCCAAGCAGTGAAGCACAGCGGAGCGCAATTGCCAGCGGTGCACACAGGATGAGCGATAAACAGTTTATTTAGGCCGACCGCGTTGTCTTTTCGATCTCAAAAGTCTACTAAGACGCGCTGTTCATAAAACATAAATATGCACAAGATGGTGATAAATGATTTAATTAACAAAATCAAGTATTAAATGTTGGCAAAAATACAGTTATAATGGCAAAACTGAGGTGGGTCCAAATGCTGCGTAAGTGCCGGAATGACTATAAGTATAACTATAACGTCACTGTCAGGCAGGCTGTCAGCGCCGTTGGCGTTATTGATTCACATTAACAATTAACGCACAAATACAACAACATTGCTCCCACATGGCTATGAGAACATGCTTTTAGTTACTTATTTCTGGTGGCTCATAATGCCACGGCCTTCCTTTCTGGGGTTGCCGATCGAAGTGCTTGCAACCTAGCCTGATGGTCCGACTGGCGTGCTACGGGAGGCGGACAGGACAGCTCGCAATTTTTTTGCGGTGGCGAAGGTTCTTGAATTAACGCAGCTAAACTTCACATGGCGATCTGTGGCATACTTGTCTAAATTGATTGCCAGTTGTCAAACGTGGCGCCTACTTCTAAACGAAGCGGCTCCATCTTTTTGAACTATCATTTACAAACGTGCATCGCCTCAGTGAAAGACCGCAACAACGTCTACACATGCGCATAAATTCCTGTGCGGTGATTGGATGAATCCTGCTCTGCGAATAGTGGCTGATATTTCCTTGGCCGCAGAGCTGCTCTGCGGTTAGCCAGTCCGTTTGGAATTATGACTATAGTATAATTTCAGAATTTCAACTCGTACCCGTTACAACTCAACCAGTCGAGACCGTCAAGTCTATAGTTGCGGCTACTGCATGCTCTCTGATTAGGCGTACAGTACAGCAGAAGCTTCGTGAGGTGCAAGACACCTGGCACAGCCAGAAGGCAGATGAGATTCAAGCGCATGCTGACAGGCACGATTTAAAGAACTGAATTCTACAATGCCTCAAAGCCACATCTTATGGCACAATACATTCAAGCACAGCTCCTCTCTTAGAACAACCATTATCATTGTAATGCATTGGGCATGGGCCGAGCACGTTGTCAACGTGCTGTATAGACCCTCCTCAATTAGCGATAAGGCCACCAATCAACGGTCTGCCTCAAGCCCAAGTCAACGATCGAGGCTCTTGTTGCATCTTCCAACTAACAGGAAATACCAAAAGGCTACAAATCGTCTCTCAAACGGCAAGACTCGATCCAGGAGCTGATTCCATTCCACCTATTCACAATTAAAGCCGGAGGCTCTCGTCTGGTTAAGAAAGTGACCGAACTTTTCTGTGAAATATGGTCTCAGAAACGTATGGATCCATGAAGAGTTTAAAGTAAAGAGGTATCAATAATCCATATGCGCAAACGAAAAAAGAACTCGTCAGTCCTATGATAATTACAGAATGGCATCCTTGTTGTCCGTTGCAGAAAGAAAACTTGATCTCTGCACCACTTTTGTTGACGCCACCAAGGCTGAGATGGCTTATGGTAAATTATGGCAATAATTGGCTGCCCAGACACATTTATTGACATGGTCAGACAATTTCACGATGGAACGTGGGCCATCATATATTATATATATATATATATATATATATATATATATATATATATATAATATATATATTCATAAAATATATACATAAAATATTACATAATTCATGATACAATTCATATATACATAAAATATATACATAACATATTACATAATTCATGATACACGCATACGTACATTACATACATATTATATATATATATATATATATATATATATATATATATATATATATAATATATATGTATATATAATATATATGTAATGTACGTATGCGTGTGTAGGCATTATCATGATGTATGTAATATTTTATGTATATATTATATGCATTATCTACCATTGATGCTGCCATTGGGACGGCGAAAAAAATGTAACTGATTGGAGACTTTGCGAACTTATACGATTAATCATAGTAACCACTTTCAAATGTCGGATGCGTAGCGCAAATATGATTAGATTCGCCGTGGCGTTTGTAAGATGTGGTCAGGTGGGTTTGCACGCGACGTATGGCCAGGTGCGGTAAATATTCACCCGCGAGAAAAGCAAAACATCAAACATGGACGGTTTAGCTCGTGAGGTAAGGTAATAAGACAAGCGTCTTGTCATTTAATGTAATTCATATAATTTTGACAGTGGGTATGTAACATACAGAATTCACGTTACAAATTGTAGCTATCGTCTAAAATAATCTGCAGCAAGATTACTTTCTCACTTTCATGCTCACCAACTGTTTGCCTAAAACTAGAAAATCGACACTCCATTCCATGATTATCCATTCCATAGTTCATAATAGTGATTATAGTCGTAGGACCTGACCTCCCTCCAACTACATACACCTTGACTGAGCCCAAATATTCCAACTGCACAAACACGCCCCGACGTTGGGTCCTCAAACTCGGTAACTGCACCCCTTGGAATCAAGCCTGAACTGAAGCGGGACCCTTGGCTTGCCCTTGGGCTTGGCTTATGGGAATCAGCTTGTGGCTGAAGCCTGAACTAGCTGCTCACTATTTACGTGGTTTTAAATTACATTTCAAAAAGCCAGCATCAAAAGTACAAACATTACAATATCAAAATCTACATGGCTTTTATTTGTGGAATGAATCAGGGAAACTATTTTAGAATGACAGCAAGTTTAATGTGTCATAATCATAACAAAACATCAGGACCGGAGTAAGCATAACGACTAGCGACCTTTGAATTTTGTGCTTTGAGTTGTACATTTTTCTTGCTTATGTATTTTGGGTATTACATAGGTCTTTAAAAAAATGTTTTTAGGATGACAGTGATGACAGCAGTGACAGCAGCGACAGTGATGTCAATGAACCCACTGTTAAACGGAAGCGAGCCACCAACCCTGTGCAACGAGACATGTGTGATGACAAGTTTACACATACCTTGTTGCAAGAAGAAGACGAGAAAACACCTTGCATCTACAAAGTAGATACACTGTGGCAGAGTGAGAAGATACAATTATATCTTGATTCAGAATCAGGTAAGACCAATAAAATATAGTTACATGAACTGTGAATTACATAACTTCGTTTTTGTTAATTCCACCGAAAAAAGAAAAACAAATTGGTAGTCTGTTTGAGCTTTTAAATTAGTATAGTACGAATACCTACGATTATTATCTGACTATATGTAGCAGTGAGCAGGAGGCTGTATACAAAGTGGCTTGGGCATCATTTAATTCCAGAGAACCCAGTTAGGCCAGTTTCAAATCTTGTTCTGCCGTGTCAAACCTTGTTTAGCTTAGTTGCTTCAGTTCACTGAGCTTTATTGGATACAGACAGTGGTTTATATTTGTCTATGAAAATTGTTTGCACATTAATTGCAGCGTGGCTGAATGCTTCCCGTAGAAGACAAATGGTATTAAATTAAAGCCTGGGAGCAAAGTGTGAAGCACAATGAGTAGTCAGTGGATACTGTGCTGAGATATTCTATTAACAAAATTAATGGCATCACCTTCGAAGTGATCCCAGCAAACAAGGAACCATTTCTGAACCAGTTGGCATGTGTCATACTGGTTCATAATTGGTACCGCTCCACCAGTACGCGTTTTCATGTATATTCAGTGACATGGGGTCAAATACATTGAAATGTATTTAAATACAAATACTTTTGAGGGATTCAAATACAAATACTTTTAAATGCAAATGTATTTAAATACAAATACAAATATTTTTGAAAAGTATTTCAAATACTTTTTCAAATACTTTGAGTTTACATTTGGCCTTAAAATTTCCTTCCACATTTTCAGGAATGTCAAAAACTGAAAATATCAGTGACTGCTGCTTGGTGGGCTTGCCTGCCATGGTCGCAGGTTCATAGGTAACTAACATGCAGTTACAACACATCTACCCTCTATGATTTGAAGATACCACCTGACTTGAGAAGCCACCACCTTCTCTTAAGCCACAGGCTACAGGTGAAGCAAATATTTGAAACAATAGCTGGTCACCACATCTGGCAGTCACCAGGCAGTTCAGTTTCATTAACTGGACCATGAAAACACTGATAAGACAGTGCAAGGGAGTCTTGTTGTTGCTAACTACATCACAGTGACAACTGACAAGTGAGGCAGTGGCTTCTTGTAACAAGCCTTCTTATACAGTGGTCTCAAAGGTCCACTGCCTCAATGACTGCTCATATGATGGCTTAATTGCCTTTACTACGCCGTAATTCCTGAGTAAATTGCCACAAGACACAGTACAGTTACTTGAGTTTTAATAATTCAATCAAGAACTATTTAAAATTGCAATTAGTATACACATTTGAAAAAGTATTTGAAAAAGTTTTTGAAATATCAAATACCTTAGGAAAGTATTTAAATACAAATACAAATACTTTCAATTCATAAATGTCAAATACAAATACTTTAAAAAGTATTTAAATACTTTCAAATACAAATGTATTTGACCCCATGTCTGAATTATTCACGTGAACACATGTTCTGCCTGTTGTCACGAGTTTTGAACGAGTTTGACACGAGTCGTACTGGGTCAGAACTGGTACGGTTTCACTGGTACGTGTCATCACATGAAAAACCCGTGATTTCGCGGTAAACAGGTGTCGACACACCATAATCCGGTGAATTCAAGTACGGAAACACGTGAATTGAGCCAGTTGAACTCGTGAATTCACTTACAGAACATGTGAAATCACGGGTCATTGTTTGCTGGGATGTCATTCAATGACTTGTTTCATTGTTTGTTGACAGATGTTGACGAGGAAGTGGGGGACGTCTTTGAGCCTCACACGAAGCAGAGGAATAAACACAAGGTGGCCTCAGTGAAGTCGTCATGGGAACCGAGCGTACTTGAATTATCCGACAGTGATCCAGACAGTCCTGTTATTACAGCAATGTATGTGAAGTGATGATTCAGTTGTTTTAGAATGCAGCAACTCCACATATGCGCCACGCAGGATTTTATTAGGCTAATGGGAACTCAGGTTTAGTTATAAGTGTGTAGTGGACAGGAGTAAGTCTAACAAAGGCACTTGACAGGTTCGATCATCAATATTAGCCATAGATACTAAAACTGCAGTTCTTTAAATGTCTAAGATAGGTAAATAAAAAATTATCTAATAATAATAAACACACAGTAAGACATACTATCTATAAAGTATGCAATACAAATATAAAAATGTAATAGATAACTAAAATTAATCAGAAATGCTTTTCTAAACAAATAAGTCTTTAATTGTCTTTTGAATGCATCTGTTGATGTAATCAGACGAATGGAAACAAGTATGTAGACTCACTTGAACTTTTTATGTCCAACTTGAAAACACATCTTTTTAAGGCCGCATTTGTAAACTACTTGTAGGGTATTTTATAATAAATTAATTTTAATTGCAATTATAGTTTTGTAATTTTTTTACTTACTTTATTATTAAGTTATTAATATTTTATTATTTTATCTATTTATTGCTGATAAGTTTAGCTCTATTTAATTATCTATTTATTATCATTTAACATTTTGTCTTTACGTGCTAGTTTAACTGGTTATGAATATGTGTGTTACAATGTATTTGATGCGCCTCTGAGCAGAAATTTTTCTGGATATACAAATAATGTTATTATGTGTTTCCTCAATGTGGAGGGCAGCAGCAGAGAAGACTGTCCCAGCTGTGTCCTACTGGCACGTCAAGTAACAACCTGCTTTCAGAACGAAATGTTTCTCGAGGGTTGTAACTTTTGATGCACCTGTATGTCTTTCATGTAGGATGTTCCTTCATTGTGAGTTGCCTTGTAAGTAGATAAGTAGTAATAATAGATAAATAATGATGACAGTCTTTTATTGACAGAGAGACGCGTGCGTTGTCTCCATCTCCGCCTCCCAGTGCCACTTGCACCAGGAAACGCAGGCGGAAGAAAGACGTCAAGGAGGCATTCAGGTGAGTCACGTGTTGAGCGCAATGGGTCGGGGGTAGAGCTTCAGACTCTTGACTACGAGAACCCACCCGGGTTCGAATCCTGTGCTGCGGTGTTAAAACCTTGGGCAAGTTTGTTCACTCTACATTGCGCCAGTTCACTCGGCTGTATAAATGAGTACCTGGCTACAGACAGTGGTGGCTATTTGTACAAGCAGCCTTTCACACATTAATTGTAGCATAAGGCTGGGTGTTTAATGGTATTTAATTGAACAGGTCTGCCGGGGAAGTAAAGTGTAAAAGCGCTTTGAGCAGTCCTAAGGACTGGATACTGCATTATATAAAACTTATCTTTGCTTTACATGTAAAGTGTACCCATTACATGCACTGACTTATACAGAACTTTAGCTACACGTATCAAATTACCACAAGGGTAGATATGTGGGACAGTTATACAGCAGGATTAAAACACGACCAGTTTGTAATGAAAATCTTTAGATGTATTTTTTTCAGTTTGGTGATGAATTGATGACACAGAAAATGCATATCTTTTAGAAAGTAATTATTCAATAGCTGCATAGCACATGTGGTTTATCTTAGCATTTTTCATTTCGCCCAGGAACCTCGAAAAGCTGAAGTCAATCATAGATTTGCCTGACGTGTCGATCGTGTCGCCTCGTAAGTCACTTGAACCACCGGACCAGACGTTTGTGAAAGAACTCATCGTCAAACTGCGGAGTCGGAGCGGGATACAGCGGTTCAACATAAAACATGTAATTGTTGATTTTTATTCACATATGCAATATCTTGGGATACATTATAGTTATATTACAAGTGCATAGGCTGTGAAGTAAGAAACAAAAGTAAGTTCTTACATAGCGCACTGTGCAATGTCAAGGATTGCTCAATGTGCCTTACAGGTGTTTCACTGGAGGGAAAAGAATTATGGTCTCAGTGTAAATTGGGGGGGGGGGTGAGTTTGAGGCAAGTTTGAGGCATCTTTGTTCATTAATAAAAAATGCACCTTTGCAAAGATCAGCCATGTAGTTTCAGTGTATTTGTGTGCATTGTACATAAGACAGCAAGTTTATCACAAATCACTCCTCCGCATGTGTCTACACGTATGGGTTAAACGACCATTGATTGATATGGACATTGATTGATATGGACGATATTGTTCATAACTCCAAGATTTTTTATTGTAAAAATTTGCAATAAACATGCTGGAGAGTAAGTGATGATTCTTACAATATGACCCTTGATTGGTTTTAATTATCTTATTGCATTGTTTAGTGTTACGCTGGTTGAGTATTTAGTTTTCTTGTCATAAGACTAACTAAGACTGAACTTGTTGTTGCAGACATTTAGCAGTCCTGTCTCTTATGGTTAATTTATTGAAGGAATCACCCTAGCGTGATTGTTGAGACTGTCTATGATTCACCAGTTTCCCCATCCAAACAACATTGACTAGACAGAGGGTTTTACTATAATGCATAAATCTGTGTCATCTTTTTAAGTGCCGATTATAAACATTTATCTACATAGACTTATGGTAACGAATGAAATCATTTATACAGGCTATCGAACATCAAACTTGATAATTTTATAGGTGTTTTTAATTACTTCACAATTCATTAACTTATTTATTTTATTAACTGATTGATTTATTTAAACAGGCATCAAATAGGACAATTTTATGTGATGACTTCTTATGAATAAATTATTAGCTCAGGTTTTGTTGATTTATTTTAATTGTTAATCTATTTTTGTATGTGTACATTGTACACACTTTGATTGATTTTAAGTTAGACATTGCACATTATAAGATTTGTTGTTATTATTGTTATTATAAATTTTGGCAGACTGACACATTTCACAACATCATCCGTGCGATGGCGATGCATGAGTTTGTGAACGAGAGCCAAGTGATGCTGATTCTGAACGACATCAGCATCAAGCCGTACGACACGCCCGCATCAGTCGACCTCACAGTCGCCGACATCATCGGTACGTGTTAACCCTTTAGACAACTGGGACATTAACCCTTTCAACAACTGGGGCATTAACCCTTTCAACAACTGGGGCATTAATCATTTCAACAACTGGGGCATTAACCCTTTTAACAACTGGGGCATTAACCATTTCAACAACTGGAGCTGGAGCATTAACTCTAGACAAATGTGGCATTAACCATTTAGACAACTGGGGCATTAACCTTTTAGAAAACTGGTGCATTAACCTTTTAGACAAATGTGGAATTGGACTTTTAGCCACTTTTTTGGGCATGGAAGGGCTGAGATTAAATTACTGGTGTTGGCTGAAATTTCTTTCACACTACATTTTCTGTCTCTGAGAAGAGACACAATAGACCCCATATCTGGCGTGTAGTCTTACTTTCAGTGCCTGAGGAAGTGAAAGATCTTAAAACAGGAAACGGGATAAGCTGTCGTGGACTGACTAGGCTGGGATCTCATTTTATAGATTCCCAATGCTAGAATACTCAACCTAATGGTCCTAGGTATTTAGTAGCAGCACAGCGGAGAAAGCGTTATATTTTACTACAGGACAGATGTTGAGAAATATTGAATATCAGGAAAATATATTTAAATGTTACATTTCTATGAAATTGACGTTTTGATTTCCACACAAAATGCAATGAATTATTTCTCGCGAACCCTGATGCTGTCTGTCTGTTACTTTTTGTTACTTTCTCTTTGTGTCTGTGTCAGTGTCTCTTTGTGTCTGTGTCAGTGTCTCTTTGTGTCTGTGTCAGTGTCTCTTTGTGTCTGTGTCAGTGTCTCTTTGTGTCTGTGTCAGTGTCTCTTTGTGTCTGTGTCAGTGTCTCTTTGTGTCTGTGTCAGTGTCTCTTTGTATCTGTGTCAGTGTCTCTTTGTGTCTGTGTCTCTTTGTGTCTGTGTCTCTTTGTGTCTGTGTCAGTGTCTCTTTGTGTCTGTGTCAGTGTCTCTTTGTGTCTTGTGTCAGTGTCTCTTTGTGTCTGTGTCAGTGTGTCACTTGTTGTAGAGTGTCACATTCTGAAGCTGGAGGACGTTGACAGATGTGACAGTGTCAGGTCCTACCTCGACCCCTGTCAACCCGACGTGTTAAGTTTAAGGGTCCAGAGCAAAGATACCCGCCTCCGTAGCAACTTCCTCATCAGAAAGGTCAGGGTCGCATTCACTTAATATCTCACTCTTGACAACTCTTTCGCAGTAATTTTAATAAATAATCCACTATGCCAAGTTGATGTCTCTGTCAACAAGATAACCTTTTTAAGTTGTGAGGATTAAAATATGGACCTTTTTCCATAGATCAACAAACAAATCGGTCGCGATGCAAAATTGTTCCACTAAGTCGTTTTGGAGCCATATTGAAGTTTTCAAAATACATTTTCAAGCACGAATCTCGGTTTTAGTCAGAAAGTCCTGACACACTGTTGTGTGTGACAGTTATCTGTGTAATTTAGTATAATAACCTTCTAACACTGTCAAATTCTTACAGCCTTCACGACTGTGTTGACCATCTTAGCTTTCAATTGCTTTCTACATTGAATAGCACCCATATTTGTCAACTCTTCCATAGTCACCCAGGAATTTTTGTTATGAGGGTCTACCATATGAATTTCCTGTTTGGGACCATTAAAGGTTATTATTGTTGTCATTAAGAAATATTGTCATTGTTTAACTGTTTGAAGGCTTGGGTCACTAAGAAAATCCCGCAAACAAAATTTGGGTTGCACAACCAAAATGGTAGCATCTGCTACTGTTTTTATCTTAAAAATACAACTAAATCTGTCTTGACATTATATCTAACATATAAAGGCAATCACATATGAAAAATTATAAATGTTATGGTAACCAGACAATCCTAGAATAACCTGATGACTGAGATGGTTTTGTATGGCTTGTTTCAGACGGACACCATGGACAGGCTGATGAATGAGTACGCCAAAGAGCGACACACGTCTGTCGACAAACTAGCCTTCTTCTTTGATGGGGAGAAGATCTCGCCGTCCGATACTCCCGACGATTTAGACCTGGAAGACAGTTTCTGTGTTGATGTGACAGACGTATGATGTTTGGGTCCGTCACAAATGCTAGGTGCTCTCCGGTGTTGGAGGAAAATAATCGTTTATTAAATCATGTATAAGGGTGTTGTGTTTTGACAACGCTAAATGTATGTTAAATTGTGACTGGTGTACTAACTAGTTAGTATGTAAAATGATGGCTGTATGTTAATTGATGGTGCTATGAAAGAGCTGGCCAAGAAATATTAACCCTCTGTTTGGCTGAGCCTATTTTGCTGTCTGCGATATATCGTGTTTATATTTTGGTGTATATTTAACCTTTTGAGCATATCTTTTTGCATATCTTTAATTGTCTGTATGGTCATGTTTATGTGTCAGGATTATTGTATTAGTTTGATTATGAGTATTTGTATATTGTGTATGCTGTTAATGAAAGAAGTGCCTGCCTACACGAACTAGAACAATATGCCATGTAGCACGACCAAACAATGGTCAAATGATGGCCCAAAACTACCTTTTTGTATAGCCAATCTGTGACTAGTTGTGGCCCATGCAGACCATATGTGCTAACAATTCATGCAAAATGCATACATGAACAAGATCAATGTTATTGTAGAGGAAGGGGGGAGGTAGCGAGGGAGGGGTTCACAAATCAAGTATTAAAATAGCATAGCAGGAACCAACAGGAAATGATTTGTTTAAGCGAAATACCTCAAAAAAGAAATATATGTTTAAGTAAATGTATGTTTATTTGTTCAGTTTATTGTTTCTTAACTACTACAGTACCAGTACCATGTACCAACATATATACAGTGAAGTTGCGAGTTAATTGGTCAGTATCTAGTCCACGATGCAAATATGAACGCAAGTTCTGTATATAGACAACAAAGTTTGTTACTGAATGGTTTAGAAAAAGGCGTGAGCCAAATCACTGTATAAATTGTCTTCAAGCATGATGTTCTATGCAATATATTGTGTTAGGATGTCTTTATACCATTTTATACATTAAACTTTTCTAAACCTTTCTAGTGAAATACAATCACGTAGTATTCATTGTCTCTTCAATGCTGCAAACTTGTGGCCCATCTAGGGTTTAAGTATGTCCCGTATCGCCAAACAGTCCAGCCCGTCTAGGCATCTACGTATGGCCCTGAAGTGGGACCCATCTTCACGTCTAGGAACAGGCTGTATGGCCCTGGAATGCCATGTGGCATGACTGAACCAGGCCTCAAATAATGGCCAACCTTGTCGCAGGGCCCATCTAGGACGGTGTGGCATGTTCAGGCCACAGGCCCTTCTCGGTGTGGACTGTACACTGTAGTTCCTGTGACAATGTAGCGTCCAGTTTGTTGTGGACACTCAGATGTAGCGTCCAGTTTGTTGTGGACACTCAGATGTAGCGTCCAGTTTGTTGTGGACACTCAGATGTAGCGTCCAGTTTGCTGTGGACACTCAGATGTAGCATCCAGTTTGTTGTGGACCCTCAGATGTAGCATCCAGTTTGTTGTGGACACTCAGATGTAGCATCCAGTTTGTTGTGGACACTCAGATGTAGCGTCCAGTTTGCTGTGGACACTCAGATGTAGCGTCCAGTTTGTTGTGGACACTCAGATGTAGCATCCAGTTTGTTGTGGACACTCAGATGTAGCGTCCAGTTTGTTGTGGACACTCAGATGTAGCATCCAGTTTGTTGTGGACAATCAGATGTAGTGTCCATTTTGTTGTGGACAATCAGATGTAGCATCCAGTTTGTTGTGGACACTAAGATGTAGCGTCCAGTTTGTTGTGGACACTCAGATGTAGTGTCCAGTTTGTTGTGGACACTCGACACAGATGTAAAGCAGGCAGTCAAACCAGACAATGTGAAGTAAACAGTCACTCAGACTGCTGGGGAGGTCAATGCTCACTTGACCTTTAACCTCACCAGGCTGGGGCTGTGTTGGCCAAACGTCGCATTCGTCTGAAAACACAGTTTGTCGTTTAGCACAGCATGCATAAAATATCAACAAGTTAGTGTTTATACATGTTACATTATATCCCCAACACATTTCCGGTACCAAACATTTTGGGATTCATCTAGCGTGTGGGTACGTTTCATCGACAGGGTCCCTAATGATCGACCGTTTCATAAATGCAATAAATTTGGTGTTGACTGTTACTGTACTAACGTAATTGTATATGTGTAAACAAACACGCAAACTGATGTCATGCCCATGGGCGCATCCATGTTGTATGACACATCTTTACTCAAGTTTATGTGCTGAACGTGAACGGTCGATCATTAGGGACCCCCCTGTGACCTATTGGGTGAGAAGGTAATCACTCCGGTATTTTGTCACCAAATTGTATCAAACTATTTTTTTGTGTTTGTTGAAATCGTCAATTAATATGCTTTGAATAGAGAATAATTTAAATTGCGTAACTTTACATCAAAGGCGAATAAAACGCGGAAAACTGCACAAAAACGGTCGATCATAGGTACCCTGACGCTACATAACAAATTCGCACGCGTGTATGTGTATCATAATCTCATTAAATATTCAACCTGTCCCTTTTTACTTACAAATAACTACAATTTATTTCATTTCTACGACAACTGATGGTAAAACCCATTAACACAAATCATCTTAATACCAGCTCCTACATGTGGCATTATCCTAGTAGACACTTGCTCTTGACACAGAAGTACATTTGTTATACAATGTTGACCATTGTATACACTTTTTAGCCCATATTTTGTTAGTTTATTATGTTCTGTTTATATGGATATGGCCCTTTGATAATGAAGAGTTAATTTTTGTCATGTTAATTTTTTATGAATATCTACTACATGTATATGTAAAGTGCCCGGAATAGTTTTTAACTAGATTTGGCAATCCATACAATCCATGTCGTTACCGTTATACAATACATAACGGTAACAACAATACAATATAATTCAGTGATTGGTGAATCGCTGCTGTTGTTAAAGGGACATAGCAGAAGTCCTTTTCAACTAAAATGCGTAGTAGTTATAGTAAAAGTTACAAGATTGAATACAAAGCAACAATAATTGTTTTTTTTTCATTGTGTTGTTCATAAATACGAAGAAAGAAACGGCAACTTTAATCTTTATAAAAAACACATATTAATGCTATCATAATTAATACCTGGTATTTCTATCCTGGTCACGAATCTTCTTCTCCATCTCAGCGTCCGTCAGAGTCTCCAGGAATGGACACCATTGGTCAGCCTCGTTCTGACTTCTGATCGCAACTTCAACCGTCGGCAGTGGAGCCTCACTGTGAAGTGGAGAGACTCGATTGGAGACTTATTGACAACATCATCACTTATAGCACTGACCACAACTTTAGCCACACCCCGTCAAACATACCACCAACAACACTTTATAGACAAGATAGCTCTAGACTATGTCGTCGTACACACAATGGTTTACGTTAACAACCCATCTAAACAACATCAACACCCACAAGTGACAACAACAACAATCACAAGTGGCAACAACAACAATCACAAGTGGCAACAATCACAAGTGACAACAACAGCACTCACAAGTGACAACAACAGCACTCACAAGTGACAACAATCACAAGTGACAACAACAACAATCACAAGTGACAACAACAACAATCACAAATGACAACAATCACAAGTGACAACAACATCAATCACAAGTGGCAACAACACACCATCACAGATAACTCTGCTGGCAACACTGTCCTAGACAACACCACTGACAATTATAATATTACTCTTAAGATATAGACAATGCTGCCATTAACACAAATACACAGACTTGACAGACACAACATAGAAACACACAGACACAACACACATACAGACAAACTAACACATCACAGACAACACACTTTGTGAATGTGATTAATGTTGACTGCTGTTGCTTTATGAAGTTGTGAATTAGTATTACCTGAAGGCATATGTACGTTGGTGCCAACTCAGTTGACCTCTGATGCTGTAGGCAATCGATGTGACAAACTCTCCCCCAAGACCTGCTCACATAGACACACACATTACCACTCTAGCCACGGGAAATGTTCATTTCACCTGACCCAACATCTATCTATGTTAGTACTTTCACTGTTCTGACTAGTTGCACCATGTTTACATTCTCTCTGTCTTCAATACTTTCTTACTTCCATGGAGAGACACATGGAGTATCGATGGTATTGTATATTACGGTTAAAAACTCAGTCACTTGTTGGTGACATACACGTTACCTAGAATCCCACTACCTATTTAAAGACGTTGCTAACTGATGGGATCAGTTAGCAACGTCTAAGATTTAAAGCAAGGGTATCTACTCCATCAAGCAGGGATCACATAAAAATAAACTAAATAACCATTGTTTAGCTTTAAAGAAATAGACGAGCGGACCCAAGCACCCCAGTGAGGAGATTCACTTGCAATACATTAAATGCATTAACAAACAGGGTATTAAAACATCAAGGAGAGACAGCTTTGATACCAACCTAATTCTGCACACAGTTTGGTGGCAAATTCCTCGGGGCTGTTGTCTGACTCGGACATGTCCCACTCGAACTGGTCGACGAGAGAGATGTTACCAACGTGGACGTTCAACTGGAAACATGTGCATGTTATATATATAGACACAGCAGCAAAGTAGATGAAACATCCGCCACATCCATTATCTAACGTCACGACTCGGGTAAATATAAGAAGATTCAGAACTATCATATCCAAAACAAATAGGAAGCGTGATTCATTCATTCCAATGTTTGTACAACTTCTCAACGACAAGCACCTCTGACGTTATGTGTGTATGTTGTATTTTGTTTCTTTTATTTTTTATTTGTGAAAGGACGATCACAATTACAATTATAATTTTAAATTATATAATAGATTAGTCTTGTATTTTATTATGATTAATATTTACATACTGTTTTAATATTAATGAATTTATCTGTATTTTTATACTTCTCCACTCCTGTATTTTATATTTTTATGATGAACGCTGCAAAATGAATTTCTCGGTCTGGGACAATAAAGTTTTATTGTGTTGTGTTGTGTTGTATGTTTATGTTATCGTATCCAGTCTTTTTATTACAGCAGTCACTAAATAATAATAATTTTATTTGTAAAGCCCCGTAAATTTTTTTATCCGGAAACATTTCTGCTCAGAGGTGCATAAAATACTTTGTAACACATACATATTTAAAATATTCATAATAAGTTTAAACGTGCATGTAAAGACGAAATGTTAATTGACAATAAATAGATAATTAAATAAAGCTTCTACAAATCCTAGTTCATAAGCTAAAGTTATCAACAATAAATAGATAAAATGAAATAATATAAATAATAAATAATAAAATGAATTATCTTATTTAAAGGGTGATCTACTCTATAGTACTTTTAACAGAAAATCATGAAGTGTGGTGAGTGAGTGAGTGAGTGAGTGAGTGAGTGAGTGAGTGAGTGAGTGAGTGAGTGAAGAGAACCTTAAGAATGATGCGCTGGTCAAACTGTTCAGGTTCGGTTATCTCGCCCGGGAATGCCTCGATCTGTTGACGGATCGCTGCAGCGATCGCCTGCACGAAGTGGATCGGGTTGAGATCCATGTCAGCACAGAGGATCTCTGCAAACTGCTCTGGGCTGATCTGTTGTTCTGTAAAACAGATCCCAATATTATCACCTGCAACTTAGTCAATGTTATTCTAAAAAGAGAAGTGATGATCATAAAAAGGTGTACAATAACAAAACTTCACGTTGAGCAATATTTCTTTAAAAATATTGTGCTCAACAGTAACAAACAGTAGCCAAGATGACAATGCTAGTGATACATAAAAAAGGGCCACGAAGCCCTGAGGCCCTATTAACATTCAGATTAACCTCAACACTGCCTTAAAGTGGAAACTGCTGGTAACTTTTCAGGTTAGCATGGGTTTAATGTGTTGTAGAAATGAGCATCAGCTAGCCACTAATAATAGATCATTTACACAGGTTAGACAGAGTCCATCCACAGTGGACAGCTGGAACAAGAGGCCATAGATATAGGATCAGCAACATTCGGGCCTTGCAGCCAGTTCTCTCGGTGTCACAGCTTGCCCACAGAGAGATATGACCGGGCTGTCCCATTTTGCCAAAGTTAGGGTCTGCACACATCTGGACATTTGAAATTCAAGGCTAATGAAGACTTTTCAAGGTTATTTGAAAAAAGATTTTCAAGACTGTCTTAACAACATATATACTTTTAAGCGCAGTAAATTAAGTTGACATTATATTTTTTACTCGACTAAGGAAACAAAGGCTTTGAATTTGGTCCAATCAAATTCAAGGCTTTTTCGTACGGACCCTGCAAAATAATAAAAAATACTTATACCTCAACAAATGTGTTTGAGTTGATCAGTCACAAAATACTGTTAGAACATAAATTACTTGTGCTTACGGATTCAGTCATTGTAACCATGGATATTTTTACCAGTGTATAACTATTAATTGTTACATTTATCAAATTTTTTATTTAGACATGGGAATGGTCACCACAATTGGGATTTCCGATTCCAAATGCCAGGAAATTACTTCTCGTAGCACCTACAATTATAGAGATTGGTTGCAGATCCCCCGCTCATTGGGACACTTATGGTGGTCTACACATTTATTCCATATGCAAATAATTTATTTTGGCGGGAATCCTGACTTACCATTTTTATTCCACGTGAAGCAATCCCTGAGTTTCTGTCCTTCAAACTCCATGTCGAGCCGAATGGGAACAAGAACTTCTGACTGACGGGCGTTTTCATGCAACACCGCTGGACCGAGATCATCATAGCTGCAGCATGGGGCAACATCTGAGTTATATTGAATATATTGTTCATGGCTCCAAGAATGGTTTATTGTAGTATAATTTAACTTACTTTGGAGCTTAATTGTCGAAGATGAGTACGACATTTCGACCCGTTTTCTAACGGGCTTTGTTCATGTACTGGTGTCACTGTACATAACGGGTCGAAACGTCGTACTCATCATCGACAATTAAGCTCCAAAGTAAGTTAAATTATACTACAATAAACATCTGAGATAATTCAACATCATACTGTCCTAAATCAACATCACGATATTTCACATGTCACAGCTACAAACACTAGGATGCATGCTCCTTACAGACTGTATGGCAGATACAAATATCTCTGTGGTGTACAGAATCGTAAATGTATTTGTAGGAATAATCTAACAGTGTTATCTGTTCCCATTAAATATTATTAACAGGAGATAGCATTCCGTTCAAAATATTTTTTTAAAGATATTATTATCATTTATATTCTTCCCATGGTATTAATAAACTATTATTCAACTTTCTCATATGGTTTTAAGAACAATACTGGCATATTATATTATGTGGGCCCCAGTGCTTTATGCAGGATAAAATTATTGCCAGTCACACATGTTTTGGTGGACACATGGATGTCAACTGTTAAGCCAGTTTACAAACTTTCAAATGTGCCTGATGACCTGAAATGGACTACAAACACACACGTGACACTCACTTCTAAGGCATAACTAGCACTACTATGACTATGGTTTTGGAAGACCTTTTTTGTTTTTCTTCATTTTTTCCCCGTCCACCCATATTTCTACCCGTCCATATTCGTTTTTACCCGTCCAAATGATGGGTGGACGGGTCTCTACATAAAGCTATGGTGGGAATACACACACTGTTCTATTTCCTGCAATAACTAAAGGCACATTTTCATGACTTTAAGACTGGCAAAATACACTGAATAAACAATGACTGCTCCCTAACTCCTGCCTAACTCCTGTACCAACCAGAGGGGGAAGGATCGCGGCTGGTTGCCACGGATACGGTTCCGGTTGATTGGTGTCGAGCAAGGCACAGCATCGAGATGGTGGGAACTACTGGGAATAGTCGGCACCCAGTTGATTCGCTTTGCCTTGTTTTCCCTGTAACAGTCATTTCAAATCACACAGAGAATTGACATCCAAATACGTCACAATTTGTCCTAAGTCACAATGAAAATTGTCCACATCTCCTCAGTTAAAGCTCACCTTTGCACAAAATCATGTCAACGGTGACAAAGGTTATTGATGAATTATAGAAACACCATTCATGTTGCATAATACCTCAAACATGTCAGCATATATTTGTCACTCGAAAAACTTTGCCTTACATTTTTGTTGCAAAGAGATGCTTTAAGGGATTCTTATTTTAAACACTTTATAAGGTACGCAATATTTAAATAATCACGTTAACATAATATTTCATATAATTCTATGCTGGCCCTGCATTTCATGACCAATTGTGTTTTATTAATCACTTATAACCACAAGAACATACAAGGCATGGCCATGAATATTCAGGTCAGCTCGCCAGGCCAGTTTTATCTGATCTGATAAGTTCACTGAGTTTAAAGTCAATGGACTTTGAATGGCTTACTGCATGTGCATAAATATTCATTATAATTGGATTGCATAATTAATCATCCATGTGGCAGGGGGTCGACACACAGTCATTGGACACTGTGGCTGCAAATTGGTGATGTTGAGTAGTAAATTTTTGAAATAACTGAACCAGGGGGGCATGTTACCTTTGAGCGATGGACTCGGCACTGAGAACCACTGCTTTGTACTTGTCATCATTACCGCTGAATACTTCCTCCACCTCTGTCGCTCTCAGCAAGGTGATGTTGGTGGCCAACGTATGCTGGGCAAACCCCACTGCAGAAAGGATACATGCGCCACCGTCAACGCACTACTGAAAACGCACTACTGACAATGCACAATCATCAACACATTACTGTACTGTCAATGCACAGCCACTACTATCAACACACTATCGTCAACATACTACCACCAACACACTACTGTCAATGCACTACTGTCAACACACTACTGTCAACAGACTACTGTTAATGCACTACTGTGAACGCACTATCATCAACACACTACTGTCAATGCACTACTGTCAACGCACTACTGTCAACGCACTACTGTCAACATACTACTGTTAATGCACTACTGTGAACGCACTATCATCAACACACTACTGTCAACACACTACCGTCAATCCAGCAACACATTTGGTTGGAATGTGATTAAAATGAGGTTGTCTGATCCAAGGTTTTGTTTTTTATTTAATATTACGTTCTTATTACTACAATATAATTATTTGCCAAAGGTGAACTGCCTGCCAATTTTGTTTAGTTACTTTATTGTGCTTGGAACACTGCAAGTTGAAAAATAATTCCACCCATAACATGTTCAAACGGTAATAAAAAAGTAAATTTTTAAAAGAAACTTGACGCAATAATGCAGAGGCAAGCATTGTTAACTGCATTACCTTTTGATAATGAACCTCCCCGTTTCCTAGAGTTATAGACAACAGACTTCCTGTTACAAGTTACTGTTCTGCCAATTATCTGACAGAGGAGCAGTCACCCCATACTCCCTTTAAATTGGGTGTATGAGAAAAAAGTATGTTGGCCCTTCAGAAATTACCCATTGAGACCATTTTAAACTACAACTTGAACACACTGAATGCATTCCTAACCAGTTCAGAGCCAAGACGAGCGATAGAACACTTCAGAGCCATCACAAGTTTATCTTAGAAGAACAAATTAGTACATTTCCTGCATTTGGCTACTGTCATCACCTTAGACCCCTTAAGATTTCTATCACACACATTCCGAAGTCAATCATTACAATATCATTTATAGAACCTGAAATATGGGGTGTCTATTGTGCAGATTTCCATCATTTCTACAAAATGCATAACTTAGTCTGTTATGCACTTCATGTACCCCATACTTACATTTCTTACCCAGTTTCTTCCTCTCTTCTATCGTCATCAGCCGTCGCCATAGCGATGGATACCGCTTGTAGAGGGAGCCTCGGAACATACGTAAGTAACTGCCAACCTACCAACAAAATTCATTATAACCAATTATACAAGCTGATTCTTAAAACTCATGTAATTTAGAGGCTATTGTCTGTTACTATGTATGTAGCATGAGCAGACAGAGGGCCGGCCGGCCTGTCGATCAAAGGAATTAGGTTTCGAATCCTGATACCTATCGTCATTTAGAAATTGGCTAAATTTGTTCACCTTACAATTCCTGTGCCTTAAAGAGGTCTCTTCGATAGATAAAGTTCAGGTAAAGTATTGTATGGTATGCATCATTCTCGCAGCCAGTGGTCATTGCATTGCGCTACAGTACCCTTGGCTAGGAGCCTCCAAATCTGCTAGGCCGGTTGCCGTTTGTACTCATCAGGCTTTTTCTACTCATGAAGGGAGGTATAGGGAAACTCCCTTTATGACTGGGCCTCGTGTTAATCGTACGATGGTTAAACCACATTATTTTGTCTGATATCCAAGATGACAGAGAATGCCAACATGTAACTTTTAGGGTAGTTATTTAATTTTGCATTTGAAAAGTGAAAAGATGTGATAAGTTCGGATAATTATATCTTCATAGTTATTCAATTAAGTTTTCTGAAGTTTGGCTAGAAGTTAGATGAATGTTTTATAAGAAGACCCTGATTATTCCATACAAATAACAATTCGTTTTGAATTTACAGCTCATTTTTCAGGTTTGCGCTGATGCAATGGTGGCTACATTTGAGTAAATTAATATTTAATCTAACTGCATCTTTGAACGTGATACTATTTAAAGACAATATTTATGTGTGAATGGATATGTAAACATATAATTTTTCTAATGAGGGGAATATTTTAAATTTATGTGTTTATTTGAGCATCTTATCAATAAGTATTGAGATAGTGAGATTTCCTATGCTAACTAACCATTATGCTGCTGGTATGTTTTAATTTTATTTACAAAGAAACACAACGCCAAGAGACATGTCCAGGTTGACAAACAGATCAGCTATAGAAATATTTAATGCTAATACATCAAACAGCTAATAATGTAAAGATTATTGAAGCCTGTCGCAAAACGGTATTTGTATTGAGTCAGTTAACTTATATAAATATGTACATGAAAAAATAGGTCACTGAGAGGTCTTACAACAAAATATGGTAAATGTTAAGAGTACACTCCCATCGTAAGTAAGAACAATTTACTGGGACCCAAAGACAGTTGAATAGAAAAAGTCCTTGAAAACCGTAGAAGTGAGCGGAGTCAAACTATAAAATTATAGCAACTGAATTTGCCGGTCGCTACTGTGTCAGCCGTGGGAACCATAGCTCTATCTAGAGACCCGTCCACCCGTCATTTGGACGGGCAATTTCAAATATGGACGGGGGAAATTTTTCGAGGACGGGGTACAACCCGTCACAGTGTCACAAGGCCTCGTCCTGGCAGTTTGTATGACGGGTGTCACGATGTCAGCATTGGAATATAACGTGTTCTGTATCCCCCAGAAACAAATCTGTCCAGTACTGTGAAAGATGCCTACCACCAAACTATTCACGCGTACTATAAATATACACTGCAGGCGTAGCGGCAGCGCAAGAAGCTCATTTTACGCGCGCATCTTTCACAGTACTGGACTTACCTTAGGACGGTTCTGATCATAGGATTGTGTGTTCCTCTGTGATCAGCTCTTCGTTTTCATTATCTATTAATATTAAATCTCGTGTTCCGGTTCTATTGTTGTTAGTAATTCTTAACGGTGCTTCGAAGTCATATACAATATCCTGGTTATACCAAAATTTGTCTAGTCGTGTTTTAAATGAATTTAGATATTTAGCTGTTATCACTGTATCTGGGAGACTATTCCATGGTTCGGTAATTCTAATTGGAAATACATTTTTTCTTAAGTTTAGTTTGGCTCTTTTTGTGAATAGTTTTAGGGAATGTCCTCTGTTTCCTGTTCTTTGTGATATCTCTTTGTTTTTCAGCAGATTTGGTAGATTTGGACATATCAACTAGTTATAAATCACATATTATCGCCCGGCGCTATTCGGCCGGTTTGCAGTAACTGAATTGCTGGTCCATAGTTGTCATAATTATACCTCAGATCCGATGTAGTAGTATTCCCCATGCTCTTCGATTTGAAAAGGTTTCGGTGTTTCACCAAACGTACGCCCAGAAAAGGGCTTTTCTGGTTGAGACATTTTCTTTTTCTTTGTGTGCGGCTAAATAGAAGTTGCCGACAGCATGCAACTGAGTAACATCAAGTTTACAGGACAACGCGCGTTATTCACCATTTCGCAAGAATTTATTTACAACTAAAAAATACGAACCAACAGTGCCGTCATCCGAAAGACAACTATATACCAGAATAGCCCTTTATATACATATATTCAACCTCGGTAATATAATAAAATGTTGGACGTTACTCATTATAAATATTATGATTAAGATTGTTATTGCAAAACTGTGATGATTGCTATGATTATTAATAATATAGTATATTTTATTGTGATTAGTGTGACTGATTGTGACGAAAAAACGACAATAATAGCGATAATAACGAGAATACAATTATTATAATTATTATTATTACAATTCTAATTCTTCTCTTCTTCTTCTCATGATTAGCTCATCACTCTATGTTAGCCACATATTTGTGACTAGAGTATTGTCGAGCTTGGTTTTCAGAGTTGTCCTTCTCTAGAATTAGTGAGTCCACTACTGGTTACACATTTACGCCCTGTGTGGGATCTTTTACTTCCCCTGGCATAGACACCAGTTAGAAGGGACCACCGGCTTTTTAGTGTCTCTTCCGAAAGACACAGGCAATGTGAGGTGAACGAAATTGCCTAAGTTTCGAAACGGTGGTAGGTGGGATTGAACCACCGTCCCCTCGATTGACAGTCCGGTGCTCTACCGCGCGACCACCGCTCCTCATAATTGTTACGATTATCATTATTACGATTATTATTATGCTTATTAATCTTATTGTTATGATTATTTTGACTACTATTACTGCTATTACTGCTACCCTTGGCAAAAAAATCTATAGAAAACTATAGATTTTCTATAGAATTCTGTAGAATTCTATAGATTTTTGCAGTTTTCTATAGAATTCTACAGAATTTTCTATAGATTTTGTGTGGCCTAAAGTTTTCTATAGAATTTTATTGATTTTTCTATAGTTTCTACATAATTCTATAGAATTCTACAGAATTTTCTATAGATTTTGTGAGGCCTAAAGTTTTCTATAGAATTCTATAGATTTTTGCAGTTTTCTAAAGAATTCTATAGATTTTTCTATAGAAAACTATAAGCAAAAATCCTAGCTATAGAATATTCTATAGAAAATGTAAAGTTTTTTTTGCCAAGGGTATTACTGCTGTTACTGCTGTTACTGCTGTTACTGCTGTTACTGCTGTTACTGCTGCTACTGCTGCTACTGCTGCTACTGCTGCTACTGCTGCTACTGCTGCTACTGCTGCTACTGCTGCTACTGCTGCTACTGCTGCTACTGCTGCTACTGCTGCTACTGCTGCTACTGCTGCTACTGCTGCTACTGCTGCTACTATTACTACTATTACTACTATTGCTACTATTGCTACTATTGCTACTATTACTACTATTACTACTATTACTACTATTACTACTATTACTACTATTACTACTATTACTACTATTACTACTATTACTACTATTACTACTATTACTACTATTACTACTATTACTACTATTACTACTATTACTACTATTACTACTATTACTACTATTACTACTATTACTACTATTACTACTATTACTACTGTGATTGTTGCTATTGTTGCTATTGTTGCTATTGTTGCTATTGTTGCTATTGTTGCTATTGTTGCTATTGTTGCTATTGTTGCTATTGTTGCTATTGTTGTTATTGTTGTTATTGTTGTTATTGTTGTTATTGTTGTTATTGTTGTTATTGTTGTTATTGTTGTTATTGTTGTTATTGTTGTTATTGTTGTTATTATTGAGTATTATCATGATTACCATGTGATTACCATGTGATTACCATGTGATTATCATGTGATTATCATGATTATCATGATTATCATGATTATCATGATTATCATGATTATCATGATTATCATGATTATCATGATTATCATGATTATCATGATTATCATGATTATCATGATTATCATGATTATCATGATTATCATGATTATCATGATTATCATGATTATCATGTTTATCATGATTATCATGATTATCGTGATTATCATGATTATCGTGATTATCGTGATTATCGTGATTATTATGAAGATTAAGCTAGATTAATATTATTATAATAATAATAATGATTACTATGATTACTATTATGTTTATTGCGATTTATTATTATTATTATTATTATGATTAACGTGGACCAACAATTACGTTATATACAGCCATCTGCAATAAATTATAACAACATTGAAGAGTGAATTAATTTATTTATTATGCTGCTAAATTAATACGTTTTTAAATAGAGCTTAGACAAGTTTTATTATATTTGTTTGCATCCAATTGACGACGAAAGGTTAGTGCATGGTATAAATTCGGCTTTCTGTACTATGTGTTTAAAAAATGCACGACACATTGTTGTAGCTCCAAATGTTTGTATATATATGCTCATGACATAAGTGTATTTATAATACGAACAACAGTAGGAAATATATAACGTGCTTTTTCGAATAGACCTCATTTGAATTTTTTTTATTCCTACTTCCATTTTTTAGATGCTCGAACTGGAATCTATAAATATGTAAGAATAATCAGTAATTACCCGTGACGCGTACTCAAGGATTTGCTTTAATCTGGTTATCATGAAATCGCACGTACCAAAATTCTAATGGCACGCCATCAAGCTATGGCTATGCCTACAGGCCAGTCACAACTATAAATTCTCACACACGCACGCACACAGACGCGACAAGATCAGTTGTATTATTTATAGTATGATTTGATTGATCCCTGTCATGTTTTGTATTCATATTTGTGCTATATAATTTAAGGATTTGATACGTTATAATTATTTGGTTTTGTAAGAATGTTGCATGTGCATGTAAATTATAATGCGTATATTCTGCTCAAAACATAGAACAAACACATTGTTCATAAGTGTTGTTAAGCAGTAAACAGCTTTGTTAAGAATTAGGCTTTGTAATGTTATAATTATATTCTATCGATGATCAACATTAGCTTAGTAAATTATGTGTTTATAACCAAAAATATATCGACGGTCACAAGTCATTGAAGTTTTGTGACGTATGTTAATGGCGTTTTAGTTTAACAATCAATTTTACATCTATTGTGAAGCTCTCTAGAAAGAATCGTAAATTTTATTCTATATTAGTTAGTTTATTTTATGATTATTTAGAAAACGTTTGCTATTAGTTTAGGTTAGGTTACCATAACTAAACGAACTTGTTTTCGGACGAAACTATTCAGATGTAACACGTTCGTTGCACAACTGCGCATGCGCCAAAGTCGGGAACCTAAAGCCATCTTTGTTGTATTGTGTCGTCCTGAATTTTGAGATAAGTTTGCTTTCATGTCGCAGAATCAGGGCGTTTTACTTCTCCGTAGACAACTCGCAGGTATATATACTATAACCCTTCACTATACAGGCTTAGCTTTATAAAAACGGGGTATAACTACGTAAAGAATAAGTGGCTGCCAGCCACTGAGCCAGCTGGTCAACACGGTGGGTCACGGCCTTGGCTTGCTGTTGCGTCGTACCGTAACGTTTGGCATCTGAGATTTCAGCATAGTTTCATATTATAATTGTGCCATCATGTACAGAACGGGCACATCATAATTATGGTTAAATATTATTGTATTGTGGGCCATTTTTTGCACGAGCATTGGCCGTTGCCAATTCCACTTCTGTACTGCACATTGCAAAATGAAAATGTGGGTAAATTGCAGTCTTCCAAATCCAATTGATAAGTTTTGTCACCTATTGGGTTGTTCATGTTTCTCATCAATTAATCGATTATAATATTGTACGAACAGTAATTGTTGTTTGATTCTACATAAAAAAACATTTGAATAAAGCAATTAGCTTTATTGAACATTATTTTAGCAAAAAGAAGCTATAGACTGGCATAGCCCAGCAAACAAGGAACCATTTCTGAAACAGTTAGCACGTGTCATACTGGTTCATAATTGGTACCGCTCCACCAGTACGTGTTTTCATGTGTATTCACATGTTCTGACTGTTATCACGAGTTTGACATGAGTCATACTCGCTCAGAACTGGTACGGTTTCACAGGTACGTGTCATCACGTGAAAAACTCGTGATTTCACGGTAAACACGTGTCGACACACCAAATTTTTAACAGAATCCGGTTGAATGGAGCTAGTGTAACTCGTGAATTCACTTTAAGAACATGTGAAATCACAGGTTGTTGTTTGCTGGGCGTTCAGGACTGCAACAGTTTGTTTAGAAGTTTTACTGAATGGCCACATTCTACATAATAAATATCCAAATATTATGGGTGAAGAGTCATGACCAAAAACGTGTTTGATCATTTTGCAATGATGATTATTATTAATAGACCTTACGTTTTATCAATAGACTACATAAAACATCATCAGTGTCACACTATTATTTCCTCCTATTGCTCCTAATCAATTTTAAGCTTATCACAATGACCTTCTTAAATCAAACAACCCAGTTATTAAACAAATTCCCAGCACTTTTATTGACTGTTTTAGACCTAAACAAAAACCCTGTCGAGGGGTTTTCTGCGGGTTTGATTGACGATGAAGATATCTACCGATGGGAAGTGTTGATCATTGGACCACCAGACACATACTAGTAAGTACAGTATACAAAACAGATGGCTTCAATTCTTTGCTTAAACTTCTTAAAGTCATTCCTTGCTGTGGCAGTAGGAGGAAAACATCTCTGTATATGTGAAGATTCCGTATGATTTCCCACTTTATTGTGATCTTCAAGTGACATTTAAAATAATTTCATAAATTCATGGAGCTATACAATCAAGGTTTATTTATCTAATCCTATTTTGTTCAGCCACCACAAGTTTTTTACTTTTTAAATTAACACCTATTAAAAAAACAAGACTTACTGGTAGTTACTTTGTGTTTATGATAGTTTTATATACAATATCTGAATTATCTGTTGTTTTCTGTACTTATTCTCATAGAAATGGTAACTTCTGTTTGCAGTGAAGGTGGCTTCTTCAAGGCGCATCTCACATTTCCACAAGACTATCCCCAAAAACCCCCCAAAATGAAGTTTATGACAGAAATATGGCACCCGAACAGTGAGTATACTGAATCAGGAGATGTGACACATCTTGGTTGAAATCTACATTCTATATATAGACACCTCCTCGTGTTATGTTTTTAGTTGTATAACCCTGCGACCAGCCAGCGAAAATCTTCTGTTGCATACTGTTACAATAAAAATCAGAACTCTGCAAATACTTATCATAAAAAATATGAATAACGTATAATTTTACTGCCAAATGAACTCTTTATTATAGTAAAGTTATACTATCTCTATTATGTCAGATAATCATGGTGATATTATTAGCTGAACGTCATCCAACAAAAAAAAACGCATTATCCTGCTTCCAAATAATTACAGAATAGACACATTTCCTACTTCATGTGAGACAATTGTAGCCATACATTTTAGCTGCCAAATAACATCAAAATGAATCAAATCCGTTGAGAACTTTTATGATTGTTTTCAACATCGAGGTAGGCCATTTTAGACCGGCCGGCCGTTCGCTGCTAGATTCGCCTGTGGCGCAAGCCCACTGCCTGAGCTGTGAAATGTTGCACTGCCAAATGGTAGATTTTTCAGACAAAAGCATCCTAAGTCACTCTAATTATTTCAACTAGTATAATAGTCATAATCTTGAATACTGTCAGTTGTTTTGTTGAACCATAGATGTGGTAACTTTAGATAATTTATCCGAAGTACACATTTGAATCGAGAAAGTTTTTCGACACAATGTTTACTTCTGCTCCGGTGGGAAGATGATGCAGTGTTTAAAAGCTTGGTTCTGATACGCTGGACCAGTCCCACCCATATGTTTATTTTTGCCAGATTGGGCAAGAACAGAGCTCTCTATTGGTGCCACGTATGCAGGGGTTGGGTCTTTATGAATGGATGCGTAAATTCGTCCCAGAAGGCATAGTAAACCACTCAAATTTGGGCATCAACTTTGTCACATGTTTTGTCCGCTCGAGTTGTATCTAGCTGTCATTCAATCTGCTCATGAATAAATATACACCATCTTGAAAAATCTGTCAGCTATCCGATGATACCAAATGTGCGCAGGTCGGTTACTGATTACGCAAACTAAACATTTTTTATGTAGGAAGGTGTCTCGGGCCGATTAATCGGCCATGGCGCATCGCAGGGTTAACCTATGTTAACCAATCTTTGCATTCACAATTTTTAGTCCTTAAGGTTGAAGGTCCAGTGGAATTATAAATGGCGTCACTTTGTGTGACCCATGTGCTGTTAGTTCCCATATCTCAGAAACTGCTGAGGATCTGTTTTGATAATTGGGCATAGACGTACCTTAGTGCACTGCTACTAAGCACATGAAATATTTATTTGATTGGATCGTTCCAAAGGCCCCAAAATTGGTAAAATCTATTTTTTTTAATTCTTTGTTCAATTTTCTTTAATTCTGCTTACATATATATTAGGGTACATATGTTATGATATGTAGTACAAACTCCTAAGGACTACAGAGCCTCTTGGCCCATTTGGTACAACCATTTGCTCCTGCACCATTGTGCAAGAAATTTGATTCGGCTTTGTTTTGCCCAGTTTATTCCTTAGACCGAATCTGATTGAATTAGCAGACTAGTTATTTATAGCACAACATTTTATGTGACACATTCCTGTTGTAATTAAAAATGGACTGACAAAAATGTGATATTCTGCTTGTGATGGGACGTACTGTTTTGTTGTTATAGTTGACAGTAAATCAGGCGATGTGTGTATTTCAATACTTCACGACCCCGGGGAAGACAAATTTGGCTACGAGCGGCCAGAGGAACGTTGGCTGCCGATCCACACAGTAGAGACCATCCTAGTTAGTGTCATTTCCATGTTAGCCGATCCAAATGACGAGTCACCTGCAAACCTCGATGCTGCAGTAAGTATTGATGGTCATTTTCACAATTACTGGGGTTTCTGTGGGGTGTTTCAAGGTGACCACTTCAATAAAACATCTCGAGAAAATGTTGTCATCGGCTGTCTGTGGCACTACCTTGATGTGTCATCGGCTGTCTGTGGCACTACCTTGACGTGTCATTGGCTGTCTGTCTGTGGCACTACCTTGACGTGTCATTGGCTGCCTGTGGCCCTACCTTGACGTGTCATCAGATGTCTGTGGCACTACCGTGACGTGTCATCGGCTGTCTGTGGCCCTACCTTGACGTGTCATCGGATGTCTGTGGCACTACCGTGATGTGTCATCAGCCGTCTGTGGCACTACCTTGATGTGTCATTGGCTGTCTGTGGCACTACCTTGACATGTCATCGGCCGTCTGTGACACTGCCTTGACGTGTCATCGGCCGTCTGTGACACTGCCTTGACGTGTCATTGGCTGTTTGTGGCACTACCTTGACATGTCATTGGTCATCTGTGGCACCACCTTGACATGTCATTGGCAGTCTGTGGCACTACCTTGACATGTCATCGGCCGTCTGTGACACTGCCTTGACGTGTCATTGGCCATCTTTGGCACTATCTTGACGTGTCACTGGCTGTCTGTGTCACTACCTTGACGTGTCATTGGCTGTCTGTGGCACCACCTTCACGTGTCATTGGCTGTCTGTGGCACCACCTTGTCATGTCATTGGCTGTCTGTCTGTGACACTACCTTGACGTGTCATTGGCTGTCTGTGACACTACCTTGACATGTCATTGGCTGTCTGACTGTGGCACTACCTTGACGTGTCATCAGCCGTGTGTGACACCACCTTGACGTGTCATTGGCTGTCTGTTCCAGAAAGAATGGCGAGAAGACAAGACAGAATTTAAGAAAAAGGTAGCCCGTTGCGTTAGGAAAAGTCAGGAAACGGCATGGGACTGAGTTCCTGTGTCACACTGTCAACCCATTGTGGTAAGTATTTATGTGACGTGTTTTAACAAAATGAGTTGTATGTTATAAACCAATAAAATTTAGTTAGTCACACCATTGGGAAGAAGATATATCAAGCTTTCCAGTAGTTTAGAAATCAAGGACCTAGCTCACATATAGCTAACGATATTTGACATTGAACATGCCCAGTGTAGAAAGGTTCAAAGTTCACACTGAGAAAAACACATTTGAAGTTCGCTGTCTCATTAGCGCATGAGTGAGTATGTTGTGATTCCAAATTCAGCTGTTTTGCGTCTATTTCTCTGTTTGATGCATTTGAAATACACTTCCAAGTCATGCTCATCGTCGATATGTCATGAAAACTGTTAGAGATTATCGTAACATAATCCAAGTATTTAGCAATGTTTGCACTGCACCAGAGCGCACAGCTTTAAGCCAATCGGGGGGGGGAGGGCACTATCAAACACACCCCGTATCGGGCAACTTGTTTACAGATAAGCCTTTGTTTTAAGCAATGCTGTTGGTTAAAATGTCAGTGGGAAATTCTTCTACCAAATTCAGATAGTGGACATCCTGGGCTTTCCCATAATAACAAATATGATTGCCATGTGACTGGAACAAGTATGATTTATCGGTTTTGTTTTACGAAATTCATTCGTGAAATGTTACGTCGCCTTTTTAAAATGGTGTATACAACGTACTAAATAGTAATATAAATGAGAAATAAGCATTGCCAATTCATAGAGAAAATATTAAGGTATACTTTAGTGACAACAAGTTCAAATCATCACAAATCGTTGAGTTCGCTCCTATATGACTAATTTTGTGTCACATGTGCAGAAATGTCAGTTGATGAAGTAAATTGGAAATGAAAGGAAAACTTACATTGATGAGATAGGAGCTACGTTTCAGCTCCCCTTTAAATACCATTGATGTAGGTTGATCGTTAAATCTGGTTGTTGGAATAAGTAAGTGCCAATGACATTTCAGAGATATCTAGCTTACTCTGTTTTTTGCTTCAAGATGGAACTGAGTTGGCAACAGTGTTGTTCTTTTGTCTGTATTATGTATGCCAGATTACGTGATTTTCATTTGGCATTATAGTTGTAGAGAAATGTCATTGAAAAATTGTTTTGCACACCATCTGCATTCTTGCATTGCTAACTTTGCAAAATGTGGACCAGTAACTTTTTTGCAGGTCAGTGTATCTTTTTGAATTTGTTGATCCGACTGATCAAAACGTTTTGATGGACACTGGCAGCCTCCATTAGCTGTCCATGTGGAGATGTGATCGGGTAACAGGTTATGTAGAGAATATTAACACATTATTGACTAGCCTCGGTTACCCAGGCTCCATGAGATGGCAGCACTTTTAAGCCTCTCACCTCCGCCTGGGGAAAGAGACGTTCTGCATTTTCAACGCCAGGACGGCCTTACCCCAGATTAGGGTAGAGATGCTGATTAGCCCTCAGGCCAACTATGAAATAAAAATAAAAATAACGATATATATTTTACAAGATAATGATATTCGATGAAAAATATTCAAAATTGAACTTATATTTACACTAAAATAAGTAAAAATTCTAATTTACAGTTGTTTATAAAATAAGAATTACAGCCGGATTAACCAGTATCCGTGAGGTGGCAGCATTGTTTAGCCCCACACGAATAACATACAAATTAAATAAGGATACCTTTTTATCAAATAATGCTGAATTATAAAAACTATTAAAAATTAAAGTTATGTTAACACAAAATAAATAGAAATACAAATTTGCAGTTGTTTATAAAATATAAATTACGGCAGTGTTCGTGAGGTGGCAGCATTGTATAGATCACGCGGATAAACAAACAAAAGCCGACTAAGTAATCAGACTGTTTTCTTGGTGTAGTTCCGCAGCCGACCGACAGTCGGATAAACGAGACTAATTATTGACCTAATTCCGCCATATTGGTTCTGAATCTGACACTTGGTTGAGCAGTATATTCTCTGTTGCAGGCTCGTACTGGTTTAGGTAATCCGATGGCATGTGGCAAAGAGGACCAGAAGTATTGTCGTCTCTTCAATGCACATATCATTGTTACATCATCAGGGGCAATGTTGTTTCTACACTGACATCTGGTGGGAATTGTATGAACTAGTCGTGACCATGGAGCAACATACGACAATGGAATCGACAGCAGCACTACGTGTAAACAAACAAATCAATGGAATGCATGCATTGTAGACGTGTAACGGAATGCGAGGCATACATGTATGTCTGTATATAACATAAATATATATGTATACACACGTGTGTTTGTGTGCGAGTATGTGTGTATGTATTAAGTGCGTATGTTTGTATGAAGAAATATTTTCTAAAAATTGGTAATGGAGCTGCCAACCTTTACATGTACTTGAATGGATGCCTATTACATCAACGCTGATGGAGATTCTTGTGTTGTCTATTTGCAGTCTTTTCTTGTCATGCGACAACATTCATGCCTTGCACAGCATCTAGATCGATACTATTATTGTTTCAAAGATCAGCTTCGAGCTATTACGGTAATTCTCTTGGAGTGAAATGATGCTTGGAACTCATATGCAGAACGTTTACTGAGATAAACGAGGTGCCCGTTGGGGTCTGTAGACTTTAGTACTTGTATGAGAGGTTAGTAGCTGTAAATAATTGCATTTCAAAAACAGAAACGTGTTTATTTGCATTGCTATATTTCAATTGACCCGTTTCCATAATGTATTTGGCATCATTACCTTATAACTGTAAAAACGGACATGCCCATGACTAAACATTTCACGCGGCAGTAATATTTAGTCTGTGCCATTTAATGATGTGTTTTGTTGCAACTCTAATTTTTTTGTTATTTTGATCAAATGTGCCAGAAATCTAACAGGTCAACGTTTGACTAATTGTAAAAAATTATGGCAATAATATGAAATGCATATGAAAAAGTTAACTCAGAACACTGAAAAGTGGCTGGAAGCGTGATATTCTGTTTTACAAATCTTTTGTATCTGTAAACTTGTTTGCTTGTTTGGAGGCAAAATAAAGGTTCTCACCAAACTGGTTTGTTTTAAAAGATATTACATGTACTGTCTAATTGGGACATATCACATAAAACGTTTAGAGAAATTCTGCTCAGAATTATAGTTTTTTAATTATCCAAGTCATTATCACGTAACTACACTCTGCTATTTTTTATTAATTAATTAATATGCACCTTTTGTGTTATATTTTTCTTTTGTATTATACCTGGACATCCCAAAGATAAATCCTTATTTCCAGTTTCATCGTTTTATACAGAATATACTTGTGAAAGTCGGTGATGGGATGCCTGTTTTTTTTTCGTACGTAAATTAGTAAGTTTTGATTAGTTACGAAAACCTCACTTATTGTGTTGCAAAAATGTGACGCTATTGTTTATTTTGACCGGAGGTTAAAGGGATACTACAGTCAGTGAAAGATTCACAGCATTTACATACATCTGTATAATGTATTGGGTGTGCATAGTAATTGTGCACAAAGATCGTTAATAAACAATTGATTAAAGTATAGTTGTACTAGAAACACTCCGTGCATGATGTTGGATTCAGGGCGCTGCCATCTTGATACTTATGCGCCAGTGATGTAAACCGCTTACGTCACTGGCGCATGCACGTTCGAACATCCTATGTCTGTCCAATGGTATTAATGTATTCAGTACGTCGCGGATTGCTTACGTCACAATCACAAGTATTAGTGAAGATTCCGCCAATCCTTGCCTTTTTCAACAATGCACCAGTGACGTAAAGGATTTGGCTTACGTCAGTGGCGCATAAGTTTCAAGATGGCAGCGCCCTGAATCTAAGGCAGCCTGTTTTTTATATCGTTAAGCTATAACTTATTGTTTATTAACGATCTTTGTGCACAATTACTAGGCACAACCATTATGGTGTACATATGTAAGTTAATAATGTGAACCTCTTACTGACTGGAGTATCCCTTTAAGACAGTCACCCACACGGCCTGTGGGAATTAACAAGTTTTACCTGTGTTGCCATCGCTATTTGATCTAGGTTTCCTTTGCAATGATAAATGGCGGAATGTATTAGCGGGAAAGTAGTAGCATTCTATATTCGCTCTGCCTACTGCCAGAGCAGCTCTGCCAAGGCAGAAACTGCCGATATTTCAAATAGAAGTTTTCGTAGAAGAAAAAGTTATTCTCATCCTGTTGTAGTTAACGAACTAGATGATAAAGCACCTGTCGCACCATGTTGACTCCGTTTTTAACGGTGCCTTCGGTATCTGTTTTGCCACTTTTGAAACGCTGCCCCAATTGAAATGGTAATTTGTTGCTCTAACTAAGTACTAGCGCTGCAATACGGGTCAATTAATTAAATATAATAAATAATAAATACAGTATTTCTCTACGCCATATATCTAGCAATAAAACCATTCAGAGGCGCATTACACTTTACATGAATATACAGATTACCTAAAAATTAAAAATAGAGACGTAGTTGTAAAATAAATAAAATGTTATGCTAATCTAATGTGCACGTATTCTAGAGTAGACGGAAGCGCCTTTTACGAGTATGTATTTTATGAATAAATTTATTTAATGTATTTATATTTTTATATTATATAATAATTACGTTTTATTTTTAATATACCATAATTATTTACGTGCTTGGGCTCGTCAACACACAGCGCCCTCACACGGATGGGATTAAAACTTAAAACATATCATACTAAACGCTAAGACGTCCGAGATTGAGCGATATCATCGGACGAGTCTCCGTTGCTCTGGTGGCTGATCGGCAGGAATGCACGGCAGCTTTCGTTCTGTTGTCTTTTCCGGGTTTTTGTTTGGGGGGGGGGATACCCGCAATTCTGCCCAATTCGATCGCTGTTCGTGATTGACCAAACTCGTCGGCTGTTTCAATATGACATACATATGTCATTGTTACGCGTCCTCGCAACAACTTTATACACTTAATTTACTGTCCCACACATCTTGAATTTTATTGCGTCCTCGAATGCTACGCTTGCTACACGGGTACACTTTTTTCATATGACAACGGAAGATCACACACCTTGCGATCGTAATATTTCTTCCGACTGTCAGCTTCAACACCGGGACTGTGGATGCAGGTCTCCTCGTGGGACGCAAGCTGTGACAATCCATCTGCATTTGGTTTTCTTCGAGAAGGGTGATACCTTATCTCGAAGTTGAATGGTGCCAGATATGCAGCCCATCGTTGCTCAAACCATTCACGACCCTAACGTAGAAAGAACAGAACAAAACACTCCTCTCTTTGATACTTTTCCATGTCAGTCTTGACATAGCCTCAGCGCAAGCGGAGCATTATTCATGCCCCTGCTCGCGCGGACGTGAAAGGTGACCGCCCTGATCCAGCCGAGCAGTCTATCCCTTCCTACAACGGGTTTCACGCTGGCTTAAATATGGAGCAGGGGAAGAGCAAGGCTTATTTCCATTCAACCGCCCAACAAGTCAGTTGTGAAGGACATCATGGACAAGCTGACTATCACCAACATCGTCACACAGACGGAGGCCATGCAGTGGCAGTGATATGGCGAACTGAGGGAGAAGCTTCCTGTCCATAACGGATGCGCTGATGCAGAATGTGTACGCAGTCCACGTTTGCAACTGGAACGAGTACGTCAGCCCTCTGTGCGCCATGCTGCCATGGATGGTAGCGTACGAAAACAATAGGTACGGGAGATGGCTGCCTGATTTCTGGACTATGCTGACAGCTCTCCCTTTTGATCAGGTCGCCTTCCTTCGTACTGACTTCACTCAGTCCATCACAGGCAACCCCTACTCAAACATGGCCTGGGACATGTGGATCGAGTGTACCATGGACAAGGGCAGCAAAATGAAGTCTGGCTGGCTCACCATTCTCCAGAATGGGAAGCAGCTGCTGGTGCATTCAAGAAAACTGAACAATGCCCGGATCAGGACGGCTCACAACATCCTGGCCAATCGAAAAGATGCAAACAGGAAGCACGTGGAATGCGGCCCAAAACGGATGCGGTTGCGCGCCCCTGGTCACATGCATGCAAGAGTTCGACTCCCTCCCGTTCGACCCGGCCTCAGCCACCCTCCGCACCCTACAGTCAGCCATGTCTGCATCTGGTAAGCTCGTTGCGGACTTCAACTCAACACGTGCTTCGAGGGAGGAAAAATTGACCAGTTTCTTGCGTGAGCCTATGTTCAGTAAGAATACATCCCGCCATCCATCCGTTCCTCTAAGCAACCGGTTGATGTTGAAGGAACCAGGAATTTATCCTCTTTGTCAGATTCGTTGGTTGGGGTATAACATAGAATGATGGTAACCTTGCAGTGTTTGGAGTTAAAGCGTGCTTTGTTCACTCTATCACTGATCGGTTCCCATTCCAGCAAGGTGTTGGCCTTCTCCTTGGAGATTACAAGTGGTACACCGCGGATGTGTATGTCTATCATGGGTCACCTGTCGCCCAGACCCAGTCCATCGGCACTCACTAACCCCTAGGATATCCAGTCTGTATCTTTTCATCTCGTGTGTGACTTGTGCTAACTTTGAGGTTTCATTCGTGGTGCGAACATTTCATGCCCCTATGCAGATCTTGGTTTTGGGCCCGAGAAGACTATCCTTCGCATCCCTGCCTTCTTCACACCCCTACCTAGGCTTTGAGCAGATGTGGTCATATTGCCAGATGTCAGGATCAAGTCCGCTCTGGGTAGTTGTAATTGTCGTAGATTCCGTAACATGGCTTGTTTTTATGGGGTGGGGTTGTTAGCCCCACGCCCAACCCCCAACCTGGAGGACCAGGTGCTGGGTTGCGTCTGGTCTCTCCTCTGAGACCTGCCAGGGCTGGGGCTTGAGCCCCTGCCGGTATAGCTCCCAGAGTATTTGAGACACGCAAACCCCCTCACCATCAACAAAGTACTAGCACACAGGGCGGGGGAAATTGACCAGTTTCTTGCGTGAGCCGATGTTCAGTAAGAATGCCTCCTACCATGCATCCGTTCCTCTGAGCAACCGGTTGACGTTTGCCATGGAACCAGACACGAAGAAGCCCGGGGAGGAACTCACGGCTCTCAAGGTCAGTCTACTTGTGGACTTGCCCCAGTTGCTGGAACACCGTGTTGTCGAGAAGTGTATGACCTTATTCAACTCCAACGGCACATACAGGAAGACGCACAACAGCAAGTATCCAGCGCGCGCGCTCTCTCTCTCTCTCTCTCTCTCTCTCTCTCTTCTCTCTCTCTCTCTCTCTGTCTCTCTCTGTCTCTCTCTGTCTCTCTGTCTCTGTCTGTCTGTCTCTCTGTCTCTATGTCTCTGTCTCTCTGTCTCTCTCTGTCTCTGTCTCTCTGTCTCTCTCTCTCTCTCTGTCTCTCTGTCTCTGTCTCTGTCTCTGTCTCTGTCTCTGTCTCTGTTTCTGTCTCTGTCTCTGTCTCTCTCTGTCTCTGTCTCTGTCTCTCTCTCTCTGTCTCTCTCTCTCTCTCTCTCTCTCTCTCTCTCTCTCTCTCTCTCTCTCTCTCTCTCAATAAGTAGACCTGCAGGAAGAATCCTACGTCGCTCTCACCGACATGGGCATTATTATCAGGAGGATGGCAACTCCAACAGTACAGGAGATCGGCAGACACAAGATGGCACCTCAGACAACTATTCTCCAATCGATCTAAGAGTTGCATGATTTTTTAAGAATATTCCGTGATCTTCTTTCCAACTGTTTTCGCTCGTAAAAGCTCCTTTGCAGCTGCGAAGTATTTGCCCTTTCCCCTAATGTTTCGTGAAGGGTCTGTATAACAGAACGTCATGATTTGTGATGTCATCAGGTGGTCGACATCTGATTTCTCGTCGTGTTGGCCCGTCTAGATGGGATATCAGGTAATCGGCCGCTTCTGTGTCTGCCAGTCCCCAATGTGCCCATCACGGCACGCTCATCGTCGATCCAGTCATTTACAGGATCGGCTCCAGATCCCGAAAAGTTACGGACAACAACAGTCATTGGTGCAGCGGCAGCAGCTTCTTGTTTCTCCAGCAAATCTGTCATTTGCTGCCGAATCGCGTCTCCAGTTTTCCCACACATCTACCCGCCTCCATACGTATTTCAACAGTAGCCAGTCGTCTGCTCAATTTCAAATAACAATTTCAATTTTGTCGATACGTTTTAGAGTCAACTTCTGACTCCAACATGTAGGCTGCGAGTGCTAAGCTTATATCTAAGTAAAAGGATAGACCACTCTAGGTAAGTTTTAAAAATGTAAAAGTAATGTGTTTATAACAATTTAACCAGTAACATAATACAAACAATTCTTAATAAATCTATAGGTCTCAATTCATGACCACGATACCTACTACAAGTCTACAATTGTCTTTAAACCATTCAAATCCATATACAAGTTACTCCTGCACAATTGCAAGATTACTGAAATATACTTATTACCAGACAAAAAGACTAAAGACAATACAGTCAATGGTTACAAAACAGAATCAACAAACTAAACAGACGGACCAGACTAAACAGACGACTGGCCACACTCATGAATGGTTCAGGATTGGTCACTGCCTGTGCAGATAGTGCTCATATGTCAATAGATTGGGGGCAGGAACTCCATATTCTCCATGTTAACATATAGGACTTTGTTTTGTTTTGGTTGTAATAATCGAACTGTACCCAAATAGCGTATTTTAGTTATATTTTCCGAAGGATTATTACAAGCAGAAGCAATGGAACACTTTGCCGTTGACAATGGTCACGGAAATAATTAATTTTAATTGATTATTATGGTGGTTGCCATGGCCAGGGGCGTCGATCCGGTTTTAAAAGTGGGGGGGGACGGGAGACCAATTTATATATATATATATATATATCACATATATGTATGCATAATATATATATATATATATATATATATATACATGTCATATAATATATATTATAATATGTCATATATAAGTGTATGCATATATATATATATATATATATATACATATATATATATATATATATATATATATATATATATATAATATATATATATATATTTGACATGTATTATATATATATATCTATTTTTTAAAAATACTTGTGTATTTCAGGTCATATATATGTATATATATACAAATTATGTGTGTGTGTGTGACCTGAAATACACATAAGTATTTTTTAAATATAAAAAATTATTCATTGTTGGTCTGATGCTAATTCTAATCTAAAAAAGTCTTTATGTTATGCTATTTATAATAGTTGTGTTGGCAACATATATTTGAAGAGGGGCCATGGCCCACCCCAATCACTGAACATTTGAGGTAGATTCTGGACCCAACACTGCTTGCCTGATTCATACAGTGACAAGATGCAGAGCTTACAGGGGTGCCTGTGTAGGACTTTTTGGCAAAGAAATTTTTCATCACTAAACTGAGATCAAATTACACAAAGTGCGGAAATCTGCTGGTTCCGCCGTAGGCAATATAAATATCCACCAGCACGACCAGGCTGCAATCAAAGGGGTGACAGGGCAAACAATAATTAATAATTTACTATGTGCTTGATGGTTAATGCCTATTAATATATCAACACAATGGTACAACATGACAGAGCCTGGCATGATGAATATTTACTGTACTAAGATCAAGTTGCGGGCTGCGGCCCACCAAGCAATTTATCTAGTGATTTTCCACTAGGTAGTCGGAAGTTTAGTTCTTATTATTAATTTTACTACTAGACCGATGTAGGGTTTTAAAGAGAGGAGAGTGACCAGTCTCGCTATATATGCCTATACACTTGTTTTATGAACTGAAAAAAGTATGAGGATATTTCCTATCTGACCCCCTCAGGCCGCGGGGTGGTCGGTGTCCCCCTCGTCCCCCACTGATCGACGCACATGGTGTGCCTGTGTAGAACTTCCCAATCCAACATTTTGGCAAAGAAATTTGTCATCACTCATATTGGAATAAGTTGCACAAAGTGCAGGAATCCGCCGCTTCTGCAGTAGGCGATAAGCATCAAGCAGACGAGGGGTGAAAGTGCAACACAAATGTCATCATTTAAAAGGTGCTTGATGGCTAGAGCCTATTAATAATATCAACACAAGGTTGCAAACTGATAGAGCCCGGAAGCGGCTTACATTTTTCCGGTAGTTATAAACTTTCCGATTGGCCTTTCTGCGTATGCGCGACAAATTTTAAATCATCAATGTGCAGCGAAATAACAAAACATTTTTCGTATAAATGCCACGGGCTGTTCGATAACTCTCCTGTGATGACTCCTGTGAAGAGTTGTCTAACATTTCGTTCAATACATTAAAATATTACGTTTGTTATGGCGTATTAACAGCAAAACATGCCTCAAAACTTGTTTGCCTCGTGTTAATTTGCGAAAAATAACTTTGCTGAACTTCATATCACGAGTTTATTGTCTAAATAGTCCTATGTAGCGGCTTTTAAAAGTTAAAAGAGTTAGGCTATATGCCTCGCAATTTTCCTGAACTAAAAAGTGGGGGGACAATTCCTATGCTGTCCCCCCACCCTGAAAAGTGGGGGGGGGGACGCGTCCCCCCCGTCCCCACCAATCGACGCCCGTGGCCATGGCATGACTAATAATGGAGAGTACCATTTTTCGCATAGCGTTTGGGACAAACGTATACATGTATTATGACTATTTGCATTTAGACAATTTGTCAGATATAAGTGCTTATCGAAACCACAACGTACAGGAATGTAAAATGCAAATCCCGTAAAAGACACATACGGCCTAAAATCGTGTCTATTATCTGCACTAGGTAAATCGCTATATGTTTAGGATAGTGTGGTAAACTCAATATTGGATATTTAAGATAAGAAAGGTATAACACAAGATATTTATGACCTGGTTTTCCTACTATTCATCAGTCGGAAGCTACAACTGTCATCGATCATTTGAATATTATTATTGTGTCCAGTCCCCAATCAGCTCCAATCGCGCGGAGTCTCGGCATGTATCGTGACCCACTATACAGGCTCTATTTTGTTTTCATATCCTCGTGCATAACCGGAAGTTAGTTAGATACAACGAACGCTAAAATGTACATAATCTGTAATTCATCAGTATTTCGTGACCGTTTTATATATGATTAAATGCGGGTCAAAACGCAACTGTATTGAGAGGATAATGCCGTGAAGTCGACCTGGTAATGTTTTCGCTTGCTGTATCGTCATTTTAAATGTTGTGTGTGTATAATGTCAAATCAAATGTCGATTCGTTGAAGTTGATGTACATCGACTGTAGGCGTAGCGTGTTGGGACATTAGCCAGGTAGCTCTGCCTCTTAGTGCAACCGCCTACAAAACAGTATCACCTATTGATCGAAATTCGACCATAGACATAGTGGCATATTCGTATGCCATGATGATGTAGGCCTTAATACCAACTGCCAGAACGAAGTGTTCACCTAGAACTAGATGACGTACCTGGTAGAGTTTACCGAGTTTTCTACGTTTTGGTCGTTAAGCCAATTAAGGCCACATGCTAAATATTCCGCAGATGTTAAATTTGTGATTGTAGAAGCAAATGGTTAATTTGTGTTAACTCTTAGGGACACGACAGGATTCATAAAAAAGTGCATAGATTTACAGATAATTCAACTATTTAAAAGAATCCATTGAACAGGATAATAAGCTTACATGTCTGATTTTGCACAGTCCTAACAATCTAAATAGTTGATCACCATCTCAATGCCAGTCAAAAAGCATTTTTTTAAATTCATACTTGGCTTTGTCTTTATCATGAAAGCTAATTGTTTTATTGATCATTTGTGTCTGATACAAATATAATAACAAGCTATAGCTAATTCATATAGTAATAGAGAACTAGTCAAGTTGATCAGCTAACACTATGTGGGGTTGAGCCACAGGTGGATAAATGTTTTAATTCGCATAGCTTTTCTACTAAAACTTCATAATTTGCTAACATGATAAGATATCTACAAAAATGTTACGCGGATCACTAGCAATCAATATGTGTAATTAATTAATAAGTCAACACACATAAGATACCATTTAAGGCCAACTGACATAGCCATGTTACAAATTGTATGTATGATGCCTTGTTGCTATTTGATGTTCCAAGTTCCTAATTTTCATGAATACATCAACTCTATGACATATTTTCTAGTAAAGTAGCATATATTTTTCATTATTTAGCATAATTTTATCCCATTCTGTGGCGTAACTACAAACTGACTTTAAGTGTTCTGCAATTCATTTCTTGTCAGTACTTGAATCTTAAAATTAGCTTAATTAAATAACGTATAATTTCAAGAACACTAAACAATGATGGCATGGATTGTTAATTTATACATTAGCAGATATTAATCAAAACAATCAGAAAACAAACTTCTTGCTGTAATTTTTTGACTATTGCCCCAATTGTCACACAGTACATGTTAATCATGGTCTAAGCTCTACTAGTAGTTGGAATCACACAATGGTCACTTGAGTTGTTTTCTGGGTTCACCTAATCCAGTGGCTCAACTAACATAGCCTTCCTCTACAATCCGCTCATGGTAAAACATTAATGACTGCAAAATTCTTGTTGTGATGATATTGATCATGTTCTTGTTATTTTCAGTTGACAATGGCAGAAAGAATGTCTCACCAAGGCAAAGACAATGGGTTCAAACAAGTGATAGATGTGGAAGCTCCGTTGAGTAGCAATAATAAACCATCCGATGAACAGGATCCAGAAATTGGCATAATTGACACAGTGAAAAATAGAGATCCAACCAATGAGGTGTCTTATACCAGTAATGTCACACAGAGTGATGATGCAATTGCCCGTAACGAAGAGTTAAGGAATCTGTTTCCTATTGAACAACAACAAAATCGTAGCTCTAAATACGAAAGGTCAACATTGCAATTCCACAGAAGATTCACAATGTCAAGATCACCAAGCCACAGAAGAGACAAGATGTCAACAGTACCAGTTTACAGAAGGGACAATAGGAAGTTGCCGATCGCAAAAAAGGAGAAATCGCCAATCCTAAAAGCTGGTAGGAAGAAACGAACAGAAACCCATCGAGAAAATAGTAATGCAGACAAAGAATTAGTTAAGTATGCTGAAAAGTCGCGGTTACCAATCAGTAAAATAGAAACTTCCAGCCGTGAAACTACTGTACCACATTTTAGAGTGCCTTCAGATGAATCTCAAAGACAAAGTAGCAACGTTAAGGGAGAAAGTAGCAAAACTGATGATTCACTGGTATTCACCACCACACCAAGTGTACTGGGGAAATATTGTAAGTTGGAAAGATTACTCCAGCAAAAGGCAACACAAGCAGCAAATGTCTGTGATTTGGATCCAAGTGGTAGGAAAACTCGACCAGGTCGAAGCATGGAAGCACTCACGAGAAAGCCATCATTTAGCACACTGCCACCAGCTAGGGTTCTTCAAGAGACATCTTCAGTTGCATTTGTCAGGGGTCTTCGACAGAGATCAACACCTCCATCAGACAGTGGCATTCCGATCAGTAAACCTCCATGTGAAACACAGAGAGAACACAGCAACAGAAAGGAAGAAAGCTGCTCTGGTGATTCACTGTTAATCACCTGTAGAACCACCGCACCATATGCACAGGGGAAACATTCTATTTTAGACAGATTGTTCCACCACAAGACAGCACAAACAAAAAGTGTCCAGGATTTGGAATCCTGTAGTAGGAAAACCCAACTGGGTCCAAACAGGGAAGCATGCACAAGAAAGTCGTCATTTAGTCAGTCTTCTTCAGACATGGGTCTTCGAGAGCCATTAAGACCACCCTCAGACAGGGGCCTTCGAGAGCCATCAATATCACCCTCAAGCAGGGGTATTCGAGAACTATCAAAACCACCCTCTGACAGGGGTCCTCGAGAGCTATCAATATCATCCTCTGACAGAGGTCTTCCAGAGCCATCGGTATCACCCTCAGACAGGCATCTTCCAGAGCCACCAGTATCATCCTCTGACAGGGATCTTCGAGAGCCGTCAATATCACCCTCTGACAGGGGTCTTCCAGAGCCGTGTAGACCACCCTCAGACACCCATCTTCGAAAGCCACCAATATCAGCCTCAGACAGGGATCTTCGAGAGTCACCAACACCTCCCTCAGAAGGGCCCCGTCTAACGGAGTACAGGTGGGATATACCTTCGCCAAGTAAAGTAGACTTGCACAGTTCAGGATCTAAAATTATGTCAGATACTGAGGACAAGCCCAAAGCATCAGCAATATCTAAATGGCACAGAATGAGACTTGCAGCTGCTGCAGCGAAAAGAGAGCAAGAAGAGGCTGAACAGAAAGTATTCTTGCAGCGGTTTTCCACAAATAGGCCTCAGCAAGTGCAACCAGTACCTACCCAGGGTGACCCAGATCTTGGTGGTGAAATTAGACCTGAAACTAGAATCAAGACGGGTAGATATGTAATTTCTCCTGAAGGTGACTGCATGTATATGTGGCTAGCAGTATTGTCACTGTGTGTTCTGTACAATGTCTGGATCATCATTGCCCGTGAAGCATTCGTTGACCTCCAGAAAGGCCATGAGATATTCTGGCTTATTACTGATGGCATAGCAGACTTAGTATATGTCATTGACATTGGTGTGCAAATGCGCACTGGATACCTTGAAATGGGCATGCTCGTCCGTGAGACCCAAAAACTTGTATTGAACTACGTCAAATCAGTGATGTTCATCTATGACCTCTTAGCATTGCTGCCATTAGACCTCTTACAGTTCCGCATTGGGATCCACCCAATTCTACGATTTCCAAGATTCATCAAGATATATCGGACACTTCGTTTCATGAATATTGTTGGGATGAAGGCATTTTACCCGAATGTATGGCGTGTGGCCAATCTTACACACATGCTCTTCCTTGCTGCTCACTATTTTGCAGCATTCTATTTCCTGCTGTCGAGAGCAGAACGATTCAAAGGCAATTGGAATTATCCTGAACCCATAGGTGTATATGGATCTGTGTCGCGGCAATACCTGAGGTCCCTCTACTGGGCAACAATGACACTATCAAACATCGGAGATATACGTCATCCAGAAACCAGCTGGGAGTGAGTAGCATCTTGTTTTGTTAAATATGGTTTTACAAGCAACTTAAAAGTTAAAGTTCAGTCGAACTGATATTTAAACATTCTAAGTAATATGCAACTGTGTTTTTGGCCAAAATGTACCATTAAATGTATAATAACTAGTTTTTATTTAAACAAAATGTTTGGAAATTTATATATGAAGTGAATATTTACCACTACGGGATGGCATGGCATATAGTGTTATGGCACACATCCTCAATGGAGGATGTTTGATATATATATATATATATATATATATATATATATATATATATATTAGACAAGTATGTAACATAAATCGACAATGTGACGTAATGTCAAAAATACAAGACAATAACGTTATAGACACTTGGTAACAATATAATATAGACTATGTATAGTGTATTTACAAATATGTACAAATAAAACGAAACACAGCAGATATCAACACCAGTTTGAAATACCCAGGTGACGATGGGGAAGGAGGGTGGGAAATTTGCGACGACATAGTACTGAACAACAGAATGATAAATGTCGCAATAAACGGAACCTCGTAACATAATCGTTTAACAACAACCGAGAGCAAATCAATATTTACCCTTTCAAACTCGAGAACTATCGAAAGAGAGGCTGGACACTGAGCTTGTCAGCGTCCTAATTTGTTTACCGTATACACCCGAATATAAGCTCTGGTTTTGTTGCCCACATAAATGCCTTTTGAGTTTCATTCAAAAGGTGTTTTTATGCGGGACAACGCTACCATCTAAATTTGTGACACAGAGACGTGGCTAGTTTGCTGAAAACACAAGTCAGATATATGTTTGTATGCGAGCTTAAAAGTAAGCCAACTCTTTATGTATAACTAGCACAACATAATTCCAATACACTAGTACACAATGTCATCACCGTTATAACAAACACATAGATTGACAGCAAAGGTGGGGGAACCGACCACACCAGGCCACTTCTGTAATAGAATGGCTCCCCCCACCCCAAAGGATATATATATATATATATAAAGTCTACAGCATCATAGATTGACCATCCAAAATGAGAACTAGGATATACAACCTCCAGGCAAAAGTTTTAAATAAAACAAATTAACTATGCAGGGTCCAAATGTTATGCAGACTGACTTTGATTTGCTTTAAAACACTGGTCTGCCTACTGTGGTTCCTTTTGCATAGTTTGTCAATGTATGTTGTTGCTTGGAATATATATATATATATATATATATATATATATATATATATATGTGTGTGTGTGTGTGTGTGTAGGTAAATATATAATATATATATATATATAATATATATATATATATATATATATATATACGTAAGTAAATATATATATATATATATATATTTTTATGTGCATATTTATGTAACAACTGCAGCATTATTAATTATTTATAACAAGTAATACTAGTTAGTTGCATGTAGATATGACTTTTTCTCACTCACAGATGTTTTTCCTATCAGGTATGGATTAAGCATTACCAGCTACCTCCTTGGTGTTTTCATATTTGCTGCCATTGTTGGTAAGTACGATAATGGTTTTGTTTTTAACTAAAACTAAAATGTTACCTTGCCAACAATTTAACAATTTATTTAATTAACAAAGGGTGTTTGATAGGTTCTTAGTGGCTGGTATTTGGCCTAGAGGAAATGTATACTTGTTTTGCTTGAATTCATATTATATTACATCCTGCTATATATTTCTCTGTCAACCAAATCAAAAATATCTTAAATTGTTTATGAATAAAAAATACCACATTCAATTTATGCTACAGTAACTCACCTTTTTGGAATATGCATATCTTTGCTGCACTTTCAAGATGCGAAGGTATGATGCCATAATTGTCAGCTTGAATCACGCAAAATATAGGTTTCCATGTATTCAGAGCACTCCATGAAAATGTTCATCAAGTTGAAAGAACACTATATTAAAACAAGATTCATTATTTCAAAACTAATAAATTTCAACTGATGTTAACAAAATTATGATTACACAAATGAAATGTCATTATTTAGAGCATGTTTTCATGTAAAACCGCAAGATGTTTGTTTCTCTACATGGTGATTGATTAATATCGCACAAGTCATTCTGACACTCGTTTCGACCCAAAAGCTAAACTTGTAGTCATGCTCTGATGCATGAAAAGCTATATCCGTGATGCGAGCTGTGTCAATGAAGTCACGATACCATGCGATCACATAGCTCATTAAAATGTAATTTATACTACAACTGTTTTTGTGTGTATTTTTTAATGTTATCAAATGTTATATACAATGCTAAACTTTGTGTGCACATGGATTTGAGCTAATGCTTTGTTTTTGTTTAATTGTTACATTCTCACATGATAATGACATGACAGGAGTACATTGTAGACATGTTTCTGTTATCAGGCTATGGTCTTATTCTTTATATTACAATTATTATTATAGGTACTGGATATGATAAACATTCTAAATAAATATATAGTCACCATGCATAACTGCAAATAGTCCCAACGGTTCAAATTGTTTCATAGTTAAGTCTTAATGTATTTTAACTTGATTCCACTAATTTGTTAGTAACACAGATTAATCCAGATAAGTTTGTGTTCAGATTTTGCTGAACATTGAAGTTTGTTGTATTGTTTTTGAGTTCCTTCAATTTTGGATTAAATTCAAGCGCTTGGTGGAAAAAGGTTTATTGTGTAATTGGAGACAGTTGTGTATTGCAAGAACTCGAAGGAAATGTGCTCTGCGCACACGTTACCTCTGCATACATGTATTGCCTTGAGATGGCACTGACAGAGAAACAGCAAGAGAGGGAACAGGTTTGTGAAAACAACTGGGTAAGACGAATTATGGGAGTTTAGCAAAGAACGGAAGAATGGAGGGTGCATGTTGGAGTAGAGAAAGGCTTTAAGAAGAAGCTGGTTAGGAGTTGATTGATGTAAGAAGGTGATGTGTTGAGAGTGGGAGGTGAGGAGATGGCAAAGAAAGCAGATGCTGAGAGAGTGGAAGAGAAAAGAAGGCGATCGAAGAAGCCAGAAACTGTGATGGGAGAACTCTGTGAAGAGAGACTGGGAAAGACTGGGAGAGGAATGGAGAAGAAGAGCAAAATTAAGATAGGGGAAATTGGAGACTGTTGGTAGAGACAGTAGTGCAAGAAAATTATAATCAAAAAGAGAACAAACAATTTAATATCCTTGTTGTATCGAAGCAATATGTGGTGTTTAATATCATAGTTTCTTTTGTACAAATGCCTGGGAATACACATACATTCTGAACACAATGTATTGCACCTGGGAAAACATGGTTGTACTTAACAATCGGAAGAAATCCTCATCATGTAAAATCAACAGAAATGAAATATAACAGCAAATTAAATTAATCAATGCACGCTTTTTAAAAATTATATTCCTTTTTAAATGAAGGTTAAATGTTGCATGTTGACTATTGTCCTTGTTTATTAATAAGTTGTCATACTTAATGATTCTGGTTGGGTTGTTTTTTCATGGCTCGGAACCCTGGAACTGTGCATTCATGCCACATAAGTTTTGCAATTATTATAATTATGGAGTGAATACAATTTATAATGTTTTTAAAAAGCTGTGAGTGCATTTGAATCCCAGAATTAAGACTGCACCTGCCTTTATAGTACAAAATATCACATCGACTTTCTTGGATATATATATATATATATATATATATATGGTATATATAATATATATATATATATTTACATTCATTTGCTATGATTGTGTAATCTTTAAATATTTGTTGCATTGCTTATGACTTTTACGTATTGTGTAAAATATATATTATTGATATTATTGTCTATTATTAAACTTTCAGGTCAGGTTGGCAATGTCATTGCAACCAAGAATGCAGCTCGTGCAGATTTTGAACGACTCCTGGTATGGATGCTTTACTCTTGCCTTTTTATTATTTTAATTGACTTCACAGAATTCTGTATGAAATTTTTTAAATGTTGATTGTTTAGCTCTAATGTTTGGCTTTTGATTTAGTCTAACTGTGTAAGTGTGCAGTGAATTGGATGTATACTGAGACTTTGGTGGCATATTTGGCAGGATTCAGCCAAGACATATATGCACGAACGTGATGTGCCCCATTATTTGCAGTCTCGCGTAGTGCGCTGGTACAACTATGCATGGTCCAGGTAGGCTTCTGGAGTGTTGTTTGTGGCACTAATAATTAATTAAATTGTAGAAGTCATTTTTACATTATATCTGTTAACATAGAAAATATCTTAATAAAGTTTGTGGAATATCACGGCAGTGAATGATTTCAACAAGACAAATTTTAGCATCCTTACAAATTATTCTCAGCTAACAAATCATGTGATTGTCATGAGTCATTGGAAATGCTTTTGCAACTGAATCAAATTCTTTTATGTATTTATGTTTTGCATTATAATTTATTATTTTAACTTTAGTGAACACTCCGGATATGGCGCTATATAAAATAAACATTATTATTATTATAAATCTTAAGTAATTTAAGCAGTCAATGATCTTATTCCCCAAACTACCTTGTCTGACTGACTGACAGAAGAACATACTACTAATGACTCTTGACAATTGCATGATCATACATATACAATTGTTAGCTCAGAATTATCTTCAAGCACAAATACCCCTCCATCACACTATAAAGAAATTTTCCTTGCCATGGTAATACACATGCAAATTAGCCCTATTTTGCACATCATGTGCTATTCACTTAACTAATTAGTTCTCAAAATGTTAAGATATATTTAATATTAATTGAGATATGGCTTATGCGAATGCTATATATAATGATTATATCTAGCAATTATTGCATAAACCATGTTTTTTATATTCATTTTCGTGAAAATATCAAGTTGGCAGTATATTATTCGAAACAAATTTCATAATTACACAACTAGCAATGTTCGACTTACTTCTACGTTTCGACCACCATCGGCGGCCTTCTTCAGAAACTGAATGTTCAGTGGTCACTGCTCGCTAGATGGCGTGGCGAGCAGACTGTCCCACATGTGATTTAGTCTGTAGCCCCCCTCATCTGTGTTCGTAGTTGGTTTCGTCTTCCTAATCCAGATGGCTTCTTTTATCCAACGTGCACACCTGTTTGTCTCTTTGTCCACCACTGAACATTCAGTTCCTGAAGAAGGCCGCCAGTGGTGGTCGAAACGCAGAAGTAAGTCGAACATTGCTAGTTGTGTAATTATGAAATTTGTTTCGAATATTTATATTTACTTAGTAATGTGTGGTTGTTCTGGTTGTGTGTTACTTGTAGGGGGCGGATCGGTGGAGCAGGGGGCGACTTTGAGTGTCTGTCGTTGCTTCCAGATAAGCTGAAGACAGAACTGGCACTCTTTGTCAACATGGGTACCCTTAAGAAGGTACAGTCATCTTCTGGGTGAACATAGCATTGACTAATATGGTATATAATCCATGCATGACATGGCTTTATGCAGGACTCCCATTGTGGCTGTTAACTGTTAAGCCAGTTCACAAACTTTAAATGTTCTTTTTTGACCTGAAAAAGACCTTTTTTTGCTCCTTCATTGTTTACCCGTCCACCCATATTTCTACCCGTCCATATTCGTTTTTACCCGTCCAAATGATGGGTGGACGGGTCTCTACATCAAGCTATGATGCATGATGTTGTTGGTAAATAAAGATTGCATCAAATTGACATCATCTCTGTTATATAAAAAAATTAAAAAAAGGAGCACGTAACACACATGGAGAGCAGTTCTCATTGTATTACTACAAAGAAAGCCACATGAGTTAATCATGCATAAGTTCAAAATTATGTTGGTTATCATTCAGTGAAGATTGCAAAATTAAGTACAACTTGGTCAGTTGTACTTGCCAAAATATTGAGTACATTTTAAGGACACTTCGTGTACATTTCAGGTGCACTTCAAGTAGATTTCAATATATAAATGATGATGCACAACTTTGAATGCACATAGATCTCTGAATATTTTATTTTTATGGAGAGCATGCAAATGTGTGCATCATATTATTAACAAGGACTGAGTAATGTGGCATTTGAAATTTCTCCAGTGGTTATAAATCTTTGTAATTTAACGTTTTTATTTCAAACACGCATATAAAGGATATGTTGATTGATGTAATGCCTGCCATATGTGCCTTATTCTTGTCTATTAATGAAGTAAATTGGAATAAATAAATAAATTATGTTAATTATAATGGGAGCTATTCAAAGAGTAATAGAGGCCAAACAGCCCCAAAGATATTATGAGTTTAAAAAATTATGTAAAAATATATCGTGGCTCTGTGCTCATCAAATCTTGGTCACATATCTTGTAAATGGTATGTTGTTATGCTTGGGCAATTGTCTAAGTGTTTCAGCTCAATTTTAAACAGGTAGTACTTTGCACACAAATCAATTGTTGATAATGTTTACTGAAACATACTTTTATTTCACAGTTGCAGCTGTACTTGAAAACTATGCTGCAAAGTACTTGTGCTTTACTTTAGTGTTTTAGTTTTAGTGCTTATAGCTACACTTGATTGATCAAATTTATTTGACCCTTATTTTTGTCAAAGGTCACCATCTTCCAACAATGTGAACCAGAGTTTCTCCAAGATGTTGTACTCAAGATGAAGGCATTCATTTTCACTCCTGGAGATATGGTAGTTCGCAAGGGTGAAGTAGCCAGGGAGATGTTTATCATTTCAGATGGCATGGTTGAAGTAACAAAGTAAGTTTGAATTAATTTTATATTCTGTGCATATGATTGGTAGTTTTTTCTATTGTTTGGTTTTGAGGAAAATGAAAGTTTGATGCTAAATATAATATATAACTTGGACATAGAGTAAGTAAGGAAAGTTGGCTTTATTGACAAAGTCAGCACAAATTTGCATTATTTGTAAGCATAGCTACATCAAAGAACCTGATTCGTGACATAAGGCAATGAGGCAGTGTTAGGATTTAATATGTTATAACAAATTTCAATCGAGAGATTCCGGCTTAAAATCTGCTCTGCCATTTCCAACTTTTGGCATGTTCATTCACACCACATTATTCCATTTGACTCGGCTGTTTGAATGAGTACCTGTCTATATGTATTCATGGATATTGTCTCTTAAATTGTTGAAGTTGAGATGGTGTTTGAGTGAACAAATCTGCCAAGAAATTAAGGTAATTCATAGTCGGCTGGACTGGCTATGTATGCTTCGCTATGTAAGAACTTACTAATTGTTCTGCTTCTAACAGTGAATCTGGAAAAGTGGTTGCCACTATGGTGACTGGAGACTTCTTTGGGGAAATTGGCATCTTAAACCTTGATAGCGGACTCAACAGGTATGTCCAAATACGGGCTCCTCTCATAGGCACGTTGGCAATTAAGTGGTGTTTTGTTTACTTCATTCGGCATGGGCGCTGTATTCTGTATGATGAATTCACAACCTGCACTATTAGCCATTTCAGTTCTACAGCCCTGACCTGCTGTGACCACTGAGTATAGCATTCCCAGTGAATGTGCAGCAAAGTTGACAACTTCATTTTAAGTCAAGATTTGAGGACCAAATATTAATTAATTAATAGGGATATTATAATTTTTTGGAAAAGTACGATAATCAGCGCATAAGATGAGCTATCCTATATTACATTGGCAACACAGTACACTGCTCTTGTTCCAGTTTCATGCTGTAACTTTTTTCATTACTGGTGTCCCAGTATTTATCAAAACTAATTCCGCTCTCATGGCCAGCCTTGTTGCTAAGTTCACCACCATCATCATATTTTCAAACGTAATCATCATCCAGTATAATTTCTCCGCCAAAACTATCAGGTAAACCATCCAAGACATATGATGGCAATTAAATCACTGGTTGAAGTACTGCCTTTCCCCCATTGTAGCCACCGCAGATTTGGATAATCCATTGTAAAAATGTGAGAAAATTGGTAAACTATCAGTGAGCGATGATTAAATACAACAATGATTAAAGATGTAATTTATTTAGCTTGGCTCCACATAATGGATAATTATGAGTTAAAACACTTTGAATGACAAAGCTTGCCAAAACCTGAATAGTGGCCTGCTGTACAGATTTGTCACAAGCGGTGCGGCTGCTAGATGCATGGGCGTCCGGTATGGAAATGGTTAATGTAGCCCACAAGGTGGAGCCACATATGCAATATCGCAATACTGAAGTTATATGGGAACAGCGTGATGTGTCTGCATGTGTCTGCATGTGTATGCTGTCATGCTTGCATGTGTATGATAACGTTTGAACGAGTTTGGTTGTCTGTTTACCTGTCAGGCGGTCTGCAGATGTCAGGTCGGTTGGCTACTCGGAACTCCTTGTACTGTTACGCTCGGATGTCCTTAATGCTCTCAAAGACTACCCAACCGCTGAGGTAAGATTAGGAAACCAGAGAGAAGTTGTATATTGGTGCCAGTATAAAGTGACATAAATTTATGGTTAGTTATTTGAAACACAGTGATAATAATATAAGCCATAGATGTGTGGCAGTGGTTGGATGAACATCCGTAGATGGGTGGCAGTGGTTGGAGTGAACAGCCATAGATGGGTGGCAGTGGTTGGAGTGAACATCCATAGATGCGTGGCAATGGTTGGAGTGAACGTCCATAGATGGGTGGCAGTGGTTGGAGTGAACATCCATAGATGGGTGGCAGTGGTTGGAGTGAACAGCCATAGATGGGTGGCAGTGGTTGGAGTGAACATCCATAGATGGGTGGCAGTGGTTGGAGTGAACATCCATAGATGGGTGGCAGTGGTTGGAGTGAACGTCCATAGATGGGTGGCAGTGGTTGGAGTGAACATCCATAGATGCGTGGCAATGGTTGGAGTGAACGTCCATAGATGGGTGGCAGTGGTTGGAGTGAACATCCATAGATGGGTGGCAGTGGTTGGAGTGAACAGCCATAGATGGGTGGCAGTGGTTGGAGTGAACATCCATAGATGGGTGGCAGTGGTTGGAGTGAACATCCATAGATGGGTGGCAGTGGTTGGAGTGAACATCCATAGATGCGTGGCAATGGTTGGAGTGAACGACCATAGATGGGTGGCAGTGGTTGGAGTGAACATCCATAGATGGGTGGCAGTGGTTGGAGTGAACAGCCATAGATGGGTGGCAGTGGTTGGAGTGAACGTCCATAGATGGGTGGCAGTGGTTGGAGTGAACGTCCATAGATGGGTGGCAGTGGCTGGAGTGAACAGTCATAGATGGGTGGCAGTGGTTGGAGTGAACATTCATAGATGGGTGGCAGTGGTTGGAGTGAACATCCATAGATGGGTGCCAGTGGTTGGAGTGAACGTCCATAGATGGGTGGCAGTGGTTGGAGTGAACAGCCATAGATGGGTGGCAGTGGTTGGAGTGAACAGCCATAGATGGGTGGCAGTGGTTGGAGTGAACGTCCATAGATGGGTGGCAGTAGTTGGAGTGAACGTCCATAGATGGGTGGCAGTGGTTGGAGTGAACGTCCATAGATGGGTGGCAGTAGTTGGAGTGAACGTCCATAGATGGGTGCCAGTGGTTGGAGTGAACGTCCATAGATGGATGGCAGTAGTTGGAGTGAACGTCCATAGATGGGTGGCAGTGGTTGGAGTGAACGTCCATAGATGGGTGGCAGTGGTTGGAGTGAACGTCCATAGATGGGTGGCAGTGGCTGGAGTGAACGTCCATATAGATGGGTGGCAGTGGTTGGAGTGAACATCCATAGATGGGTGCCAGTGGTTGGAGTGAACGTCCATAGATGGATGGCAGTGGTTGGAGTGAACATCCATAGATGGGTGGCAGTGGTTGGAGTGAACATCCATAGATGGGTGGCAGTGGTTGGAGTGAACATCCATAGATGGGTGGCAGTGGTTGGAGTGAACATCCATAGATGAGTGGCCATGGTTGGAGTGAACATCCATAGATGGGTGGCAGTGGTTGGAGTGAACATCCATAGATGGGTGGCAGTGGTTGGAGTGAACATCCATAGATGGGTGACAGTGGTTGGAGTGAACGTCCATAGATGGATGGCAGTAGTTCGAGTGAACATCCATAGATGGGTGGCTGGAGTGAATAGCCATAAAGATCTATATTTACAAGACATTAATCCACACCCAAAACAGATGATCTCACTACAAGAGCATTGAATTATAGAAGCGTATAGAAATTTGGTACAAGTTCGATCATATAATTTGGCAAAACATAACACCCTGAAGCAGCAAAACCAGCAATGCAATGTTGAATGAATAGAAGATTTAGTTTCTTGGTTGTTTAAATTGCCATATATAATTACCTCTCAAGATATATTCTACACTATTAGATTATGTATTTTTTTGTGTCTTGCAGTTCTGTCTCTGGAAGTAGATCCCTCTAAACTGTTATGCCATTATTATCGCATGTGTAATTCTTATTAATGTATTTATCAACATTTGCTGTACCTGACAATTTTGAATAGGTTGATACAAAAATGCTAATGCTTTTTAGACATTAGTTTAACATTGATAATAATAGAGAAATAATAAGATTTCATGCAATATTTAATTTAGAATAATCTACTTGCATTTCCTCATAGAAACAATGGATTAATATGTTACAGATAATTTCAGTGACAACATGATAAATGCTTGCATAAATGTATATTTTACCTTCTGCCTCTACAACATATAGCTGTGATTCTTTCAGCAAGTGTTAAAGAGTTGCGCAATGAATCGCCTGAAAAGCCTAAAACAGGTGACGCCGCCACCACCGACACCATCAAAGCATCCTCTCCTCGCTGCTCTGAAAGCTGCTGGTGCCACTGGTCGTGGAGGAGGATCATTAATACCTGATCCATCAGCAATTCCTGACAAGCCGAAAGCACCCATAGTAACCTTGGGTGACCTCACACAAATGTTGGTGGCCGAAAAAAGAGCAAGAGAGAGAATAAATGAGCAAAAAAAATTGGAAGCACAATCAAAATCCATCGCAACTAGCATGAAAAAAACGTCACCGTTTATGAGGCCTAAAGGGCCTCCACCCTCGATAAGCCTAATGCTCCCTGGGCAGTCAGGGAATACCCCTGACCAGTCGGTGAAAAGCCCTGACCAGTCGGGGAAAAGCCCTGACCAGTCGGCTGAAGAGTCAGGAACCACCAGCAATAAAGAACCACCGGTTAAAAAGGATGTAAACACCAGCAATAATAACATTTACATGACATCGAGATACGGTGATGTGTCAGGGGAAGATGATGGTCTGATGTATTGGCAGTCTCCTTTTGTCCGATTCAAAAACATGGGAGCCGGCGAAAATGTTGCTCCTTGGGAATTTGGCTGGGAGACACAAGTGTGCAGGGAGACGGGCATTGAAGACGACATTGCTCTGGTAGAAGACAACAGCTTCACATGTGACAATTCAGCAGGAGACAATGCTGGTGTTATCTCCGATGCTACATCTTTGCAGCCTCTGCTCAGTAGGTAAGTGTAAGACATCACTGATGGCTGATGTCATGCCCAACAGTGTGTGGTCTCCCTGGCAAATAGCTATATCTTATACCCATTTTCCCCACTATTTAAAAGCGAGGGCACTAGCTCCTAGGTTTTATTTTATCATCTAATGTTACGTTCTTATGACTACAGCATGCATATTAAATTTGAAGGTTTACTGCCTGTCAATTTGTGTTTAGTTACTTTATTAACTTATTTACTAGATCAGTGACATTTCTGAGTGAAAGGAATAATATGGTGCCATGTTATACATGTATATGGTTAAAAAAAACATTACATAGATCAACAAATCTTTTGTATATGTGTCCGAAATAAAAAGTAAAATTTAAACAAAAGCCTTTTAAATGGCATGGTGCATTACTTTCAGATAGGGAAATTCCTCAGAGTTTAGGAATTTCCTAATCGATTCCTGTGCAGGTATGGTTCAAATTGCTATACTGAGAGATTCATTTTATCTAAGCTGTATGACAAGTCATTCAAGTGACTGTATGTACATGTAACTTTTTTTATTTGAGTTTGGTAGGAAATAAAGTCCATTTCGCTGATGGAGGTAAACAAATTTACATGTCATTATTTCATGACCAAATAGTATGGCATTTGCAAAATTCTATCATTTTTTGTCAGTTCATTTTATTGTTGTAACTTAATTTTTTTTTATTTGGAACACATACTAATGATTTATTGATCTATTTAACCCCTACCATAAATAATATGAAACCATATTCTTATTTTCACTCGGAAATCTCTCTTGATTGAAGCAACCTGGAATTTTTTTTTAAATTTACATTGATTAGATAGGAGCTAATCAAACCAAATGGAACTTGAATGTAATATGGCTCAGTGGTCAATGATATCCAAAAAAAATATTTAAAATATAGCGTGGCTCCATACTCGCCAAATCATGGTCACATATCTTCTAAATGGTATGTTTTTGTGTGTGTTATGTCAATGTTTGCTCAAGCATTTTAGCTCCCCGTTAATTCTTGAGAGATAAATTGGTATTCATCTTCGCTACTCCATATCCATTTTTGCAAAATGTTCAAATGTTACCTGTTGCAGTGCATGTGTCTGTGCTGGTACAGGTGTAAAATATATTAGACAGTGTTAACCTTTGCCCATAAAGATTGTTTTCTTTGTCACAGGTATTTACAGCGTTTGGAAATATAACTTTTGTTTATAAAAGGCTTTAACAAAAGTGTCCAAATGTTTGCAGTTTGGGATTGTTCTACTTTATTGACTATATGCCTACTACACAGAAGTTGCCCAGTTACATAACAATGGATTGCATCCTTTCACCTTAGTGAGTGTCTGTATTCACTTGTCTTCAACACTTTGAATTTCATAGTGGTGGGGCGGTCACATGTGGCTCAGTGACCGGTGGCGTAATTGCCCCACTTCTAGGTGTAGGCTAAATAATTATTCGTAAAATAACTATCTGGTTAGTGTAGATTAGGGTTGGTGTGAATGAACAGTGTGATTGATTAATACATTATAATACTTATTAATGATAAGGTTTTATAACCACAGCAGTAATGCTACTATATGTATGTTGAAATGTGGGCTCTGTCTACCTGAGGGGGAGGTGACGCGTATGAGGCTCTGTCATAAGCCTGGCCTTGGGGAGTAGAGCCCACATTTCTCTTTCTTTTAACAATTTTATAAGCAATTAACGTCATTACTTTGGCCATCTTTCATCACTACTTTTGACTTGTGTTGGTGCTTGCATAAATATGTTTACAGAGAGAAAAATACATTTTAAGAAAATGGATTATCATAAAACTGCACCTGACAATACAAGACCACCCCATGCTGTCAAGCGATATATCGCTCGACCGGTCTGTAAAGGTTAATAAAAATGAGACAAGGAACATTCTGTTGGAGCAACATTTGTATACATTTCAGGGCAGATGATGATGAAGAGGAAGGAGCGAAGGATGGAGATGTGAAAAACCTACTTGATGGCGTACAACAACTATTCGACGGGAAAGTGGTGAGGCAGCAATGTGTTCAAAACATAATGGTTTATATAATTGCGCAATAATGCTGTTTAGATGTGTCTTAGATGTGGGAAATGTTTGATGACAATCTAAGTAAAGAATATATTTTTAGGACCACTGTATACTAACTAGGAAATGTCTATAATTTCACTTATTGAGGTTGTATATTCCATTATTTTGTTTTTAATAATTCATATACTTTGCTAAATATTATATATTTTTTCTGACACTTTAATCAGTAAACGTGTGTGTGTGTGTGTGTATATATATATATATATATATATAGGCCTACTTTATTTTATGGCTTTATAATTTTACCAGATATTCTAATTAGTAACAGTTTCATATGTTATATATAGTAATTATAGTTATGATTTCATATATACCTGGTAGTTTTACTAATATACATTAATGAATTGTTTTATCAGTCTTAATGTTCTTGTTGTACTTTTCAGCTGCTATGTCTGCCAGAGAATAAACTTTATTATTATACTAGAAAAACTGATAGATAGGTTATCAACACTACCATGAGTCGTGATAGGACTAATTTATTAATAATATTTCTCCTTGAAGGGTCTAAAATGTTAAACTCCTTGTAATTTATTCAGTTTTTAATTAATCTTGTTAACATAATTATTTCATATAATTTTATGATTACATTTCATTAGAAATTTGTTTTATTAATCACTTATAAAATTGAAAATATAAACAAATATCTCTGCATATGCACAATTTGTACTTTTGGCGCCTTCTATATTATCCATATAAGGCATGGTCATAATTATTCGGTTCAGTTTGCCAAACTTCGGTTTTATCCAACAAGGTCACTGTATTTAAAATCAACAATCATTGTGTAGTTCACTGTGAATGCATGAATACTAGTTATAATTGGGCTGTATAATTAATCAACCACATGGCAGCAAGCAGATTTATGTATCAGCTTGTACCACAGATACCACACAAGTTATCATATTTTGATACAGTACACCTTAAATGCATATAATTATAAAAAGAATCCCTGTAACAAATTAGGCTGGAAGCCAGCTATGATATGGTCTATAATTAATGCTTCTCATAATCTGGCTACAATGATTAGTACTCCGATAATGTTAAACTCAGTATGTCCGTCCGTCTATCTGAATAAATGGCAAAATTCTACAATAGCTAAGGCATTTGTAGTGCCATTGTCAAATGTTTATTGGTCCTATCTTTGCAGAAAAGGATTCACAAATACTATCAGACAAAGATAGAACAACTACAGGCTGATGTCTTGAAGAAGCAACAACGCATTGAAGAACTTGAATATAGAGAAACTTTGTAACACAACTACATAATCAGAATCTGTGTTGAAATAAGGGTAACTATGATGTGTTTGTTACACTGAACATTAGGCCATCATATTAAATATATATTTCCAGTGGATTAAGGGGCTAGAATATTTGATAAGTTACTGACCTGTAATTTGATGCATGTTGTTTGTGCAATTTTTATATAAGTTTATATGTTACAAGTTGAAATTAGCACTGTCAATGTTAGGGCCTCTGACTTTTTTAAGAACTAAATTATATAAAATATTATATTTCAGAAATATATATAATCCGTTTTCAATTAATTTAAACTGTGTTTAAAATGTTTTTATTTTCAAAAGGTGTAGAATATTTCAAAACTGTTACCTGGTCAGCATATTGCATAAGGTTTTGAACATATACACCAGCAGACAACCAAGCAACATACAATCAGTAATTTCTATTGCTTCCATATGAAGTATATAATTTACAGTTGTGCTCTGGTGAATGACAATATGATACCGTAAAAAGTCATCAAACATGTACATGTTTTTTAACTATCATATAGAAGTTTTTTATTATTAAATGTAAATCAGTATTGGACGATCGATATTTTGTCATGAATTTGCCACATCAGTTGCAACTTTTTCTGAAGGCAGCATGGTGACTTTTATATGTTCTCTAAATTATCCAGCAAGTAACCAAGCGCCTTTGCCAAGTTTATATTTCTCAAGAATTTTCCTATTTGTTGCAGGTTCTGAAATGAACAGATTCAGGATCCTGCTTTGTCAATTGTGGTGTATGGCTGCGTGGTGTTTTGTGCTGCCTATAGTGCTATTATATTTAAGTTGTGTTGTCTTGACAGTCATTTGAGACATTCAGTTGTTTGTTTTGTATGATGCAGAGTCAGCATCCATCTATAATTGTATATAACTAAATTTGTATTGCGAGTTTATTTCCTTTAACCATTGTCATTGTTTCTGTGGATTTTGTTATTTCCATCAACATGCATTTGTTAATTTATTTGACTGGCAATCATGTTTTCTTCTGTCCAAAACTTGGTGTCAGTGAATTTCCAGCAATTCCCATCCACATGCAGTCGAAATAATTCATTATTTGTCAATTATGTCAATGTTCTCTTGAAGTTGTGTTGATCGTCATTAAAAAATATGTATTTTACATATTTTAGAGCTTTCCTTTTAGTAGTTCACTTATTGAAAAATTCACAATTTTCCTTGGTTTGTCATTGTTTGTTTTTCGATACATATACCTTGTTTTACCCAGCAGGAAAATAATGGGTTCAAATGCACTAGATTACCTATTTTCTCAAAAAGGTTACTTTAGAAACAAAATTAACAGTCGGCTCTTGTTGCCTTACCGGAAATATTAGTATGTTTAAACTTGCTGATGTTTTTAAAGATATATTTTGACTGTTTAATTTAATCAAAATTGCATTTAGCAAACATTTATATTTCTTCAGGAAATTCACATATAGACATCATAATAACATAGTTGTCATGTTTGTTATCAGATAGTTCTTATAATTCACCATAATTCAACATCCACCATTAGCACTCAGAAACTGTTGAAGAGTATTTGTTTTTCAAATATTGCATAGACATTTCATAGTGTACTGTCACTATGCACAAGAAATTTAAATTTGATTCATTCATTTTAAGGCTTCCTTAGGGCCTAAGAACTGGTACATTTCAAATGGGTTTTTTAAAACAAACAAATTATGTAGCTTTTCCTCTGATTTTGCTTAGACATATCTTATGGTATTTTCATTCTACACCAGAAATGTGTAGTTGACTAGTCTTGTAAGGATATCTCAGGGACTCCCAGCAAAATGTAAAAATTGTGCCCGTTTCTGCCTGTAGGTTGAAGCTGCTCTCAGGATGACCTCCCACTGTTGTCTGTCTATTTGCCCGTTAGAGGCCACCCCTCACCACACCACTAATGAAGCTGGATGTTCTCTGACTTCTATTGTTGCATAGGGCACATTGACTAATTGTTCTCTGGCAGCAGTAGCAGGGGCTGTATTGATAACCCAGCAGATCCCTGTTCAACTGACAGTTACATGCCTTAAGCTATATCTTCATAATACTGATTTACTACAAATGTAAGTTGTGTTTATTTTTGTGTTTGTTTAATTATCTTTAGAATGATGTGACTAGTCTACTAGTTAAAAATATAGGCCACCTGTAAGTGACAAACTTAATATTCTGGACAACTGTAGAGTTAAAAGTCATACACTACACTGCCTGCTGCATTTGGAAAATTTTGCTGTGTTTCTGATCATCTCATATGAACAACCAGAGAAAATGCCAATGAGGTGATTATGGTGAAGAGACTAGGCAGTGAGTATGATTCACCAAAATAAATTTTATTCATAATTACCAACTCCCTATATAGTTTGGAGGACTTCAGGGCCACTTGGCCCATTTTTATATTGTATTTGTACCCATGATAGAAAACTGTGTTATCATTCATAATTACTTGACCAGATGATGAGCATATCTTGCAAAAAACATTTTGGTCATCACACATTCTTGAGAAATATTCAAATTAATATATGTCTTAAGCGTGTGTACAGATGTCGTGTTTAGTGTGTACAATAAATATCTTGTAAAATGCAATTGTGTAATAGCACTTGTTGATAATGTAGTATATGGTAACTAACTGGCGGTGCTGGAATCGCTGTGGTACACTATGCCGTAGTAAACACACCTACCTGTGCCCCTCTGTGAATAGGAGACCCATGGTACCAAATAAGCAGTTATAAAACTAGAAATGCATATTTATTTTTAAGCATTTACAACACAATTACCAGTCATGCTCAGAAAACCAAAGAACATGTGTTACTAGCACCAAAACATTGACCAAACAGTGAACATTTATCTTAAAACCATTTTGGTCATGAAGCATTCTTTTGTCATGAAATGTTAATTAATTTTATATTGAATGTAATATGAATATTCAGCAATTAAATTTACCAAGGAAATTGGAAATGTTAAAGATCAGAAAAAAGTTACCATAACAGTTGTTCTATCTGCACACGTACAGAATGACTGCATTACGGTTACGAGACAGTCTTGCCATGAAATATAAAATTAATTCATTATGTATCAAATGTGTGATATAGGAATATCCTGCATTTAAAGTAACCAAAGAAATAGGAAATGTTAAAGATGAGAACAAGTTACCATTGTAGTGGTTCTATCTGCACACGCACATTACAAACTTGAATCAACATTACATTTTCACACTTGATACATGAAATGATGATATGAATCTATTATTGAGCAAATGCAACCCTAATGCAGCTGTTGAATTGTCCAAAGAACAATGAGACCCGAGACAAAAAGTGCCACAATGATCCTGTAGTGGAACGCATAAACTAATGAAATTCTTGGCTGTCTAAAAACAAAGGCCAAATTATATCTACACATTTTTACGGTGGCCAAAAACATGAAGTGTCTACAGTCGCTATGGTAACAACAAATTAAATACACACGATTAGCAACCTGGCAAACTGAGAGCGATAGCAACTTGGCATATTGATACAGTGATAACCACAACGTACATAAAACATGCGTAAAGTAAAACGTCCAGCAATATTACAGTAACTGTACAAGGCTGCTCACTAATTATGTTACAATGAGATCTGACTCTTATGTGGTACCGGGTAATTGTCAGAATCTACTCTTCTTTCTTAAGTGAATCACTCTTTGGTTCTAGCTTCTTCTCCTTTCGTCGACTCTGTAAGTTCTTCTTGCATCTGTCATACACATTATTCAGGTCGAAGGTCTGCACAACGTTGATCTGTAAATTATACAAATGTAGTTGAAGGTAACAGTATGTTTTTATTTATGCAGCATGGTATTCATTCAAATGGTTTACAATTTGCATGTTTACTCGAACAGTCGGTTTCTCCTGGAAAGCATTCACCCATGCTGAAAAACACCCAATCACTGTCTACAGCCAGGTACTCGTTTATAAAAAATAAGTACTGGAACTTTGTGGAGTGCAAAAAGTAGCCCAAGGTTCAAAATGACAGCAGGAAGAATGAGTTAGTTACTAATTAAAGGTTAAGGTATTTTTTTACGGTTGGTCATCTATCACAGTAAAAAAGTTGATGTATGCATAATTCACAAAGGTTAGTACAGAAATGTTCAGATATTTCTGTAACTGAGGACACAAGACCAGCCACTTTGCTACCTTTTTAATGTCTACACTGGTCAGAAATAGCATTGACTGGGTGTTTTTTCTATATTGAGTTAGGTAAAGCTGTCATATAACATGCTACAAATGCAACAGAGCTGGATTGAAAACATGATTTTTTTATACAAAATACATGAAAAATTATTCAAAATGACATACAATGGCTGTGTTGCTATTTAGGCAAACTGTTTCATGATTTCAAAGCTTTTGAAGTAATATATGTAACTGGCAAATTTCATTACAACTTACTACAATTTTTAAAATCTAATCTAAACGTATACACATTATAAATACTTTTTACTTGCACTGACTGGAAATACTTACATCACTGAAAACAAACTTGGCTGCAACGCGATTCTTGCTATCCACAAATGGCCTCCGTGCTACTTCTTTGCCATTTTCAAATAAGATCAACGTTGGCAGCTGTTTTGACCAGGTGGACGTACTGACATTGAATCTAGAAGAAGGAAAAAAACATGCAACACTAATTCCATTATAAACAACTGATAAAAAAATCACAATTCTGCAACAACCTTTGCTCACAGGATGCTGTATTATGAAAAGTGGTTGTTGCTTGTTGAAGCATTCTTGTCGAGAACATTTAAGGATATTTTTAATAGATTATTTTTAATGTTTAACATATTTTAAAAATCTAGAACTACTATATCACTCACTGTTTGGCAACTTCCGGATACCTTGTTACATCAACTTTTCCAAATTTGAGATTGTCCAGTGAGTATCTACAAACAGAAGTAATTATAGAGAATTCACAGAACATAAACACTTGTAGGAAGATGTATGCAGTAGCTGTGATAATTTTTGCTAAATAATAATGGATGATTTTACAACATTGCTTTACCTCCCAACACAATACAGCTATGATGACATACTGCTGAAATGCTGGGGAAACACTGCAATTATGCCTGTTTTATCTCACTTCTATAAGCCTCACAATCACCAAGAGTTTCTGTAATTGGCAGGTTTTAGCAGTACAACTGTGAGTGATGGTGATAAGTACATGCACATCATAAAATAAGTAAGTTTTGCTTATATTATTTTGACCAATCGCCAGCAGTCCACACCAATCAAATCATTAGTTACAGCTGCGAGTACAGAGCGTTTTACTGCATAGCTGGCTCTACAATGTAATATTTAGGGTCATTGTTCAATGCTGCCAGTAGCACCACCACAGCCTTTGTCCGATTTTAAGCACTCATAAAAATGAATTAAACATCCTAGGATGTTCAGTGGCAGACGTAATACACTGCTGAAGAGTTGACAGCAGGTTTTCCAGGCCAAGTAGCACTAACACAAGGTTTCTGTGGTCTTCTCTGGATAGCATGCAATGACCTGATGCAAATATTGTTATTAGCATATCATCCAATAATTGAACTTGAGCACGTGCATTTTACTCTATCTGTACCAAACCTTTTGCATGAACTCCACATCACTTGAACACCATCTGAACCTACAGACACATTCCGCAAAAAACCTGCAAGATATGTTTATTCCAAACAATTCTACCCTAAATATACGGCAACCCACTCCGATGTCCCAGTTCTTGATGGTCTTTACATTTCTTAACAATTCTGGCAAATTATGCAAATTGTTTCTCAAGAACTTAAAGCTTTAAGTGCAACAGAAGATAATCATTATTAATTCCGTCCGAGTGAGGCCCCATGCTACCTCTTAGTAATAGTGATTGTTATCTGCAACATGCACTGGGGTGAAACCATCACGGGGCACAACTCACCTAGATGACAGGGGGGCAAAGACGGCAGAGAACGAGACGCAGGAGGGGAGCCAGGCGGCATAGAACTCCACCAGCCACGTGACATGCTTGTCTCTCTCCAGTTCATCCTGCGACACACACAAGATGATGATGTGAATCAATATGATGACGGACATTTACTTGAATCGAAAAAAAAAACATGAATTGTCAGTATCCCAAAACATTTTATATATTTGAGAAATACAATTCCTAACATAATATTTCAATCCGAAAACACATTCCGGTCAAACCACTGTGGTTACTAAATGTTTAAAACTATTGAGTACCCAGTATTTAATTCGTAAATGAGTTGCCTATCAAGAAACTATATATATATATATATATATTACGGAAAACAAAGAAGTTTCTTGAGAGGTAAATCATTTACAAATTAACAATGAACCAAGGAGAAACTGGATCTACATTCAAATAAAGTATATAATTGTCTGACAAATGTCAAATTTTGAATCTTCTGTCATTGGTGAACTTTGCCTTCAATACTTCCAGTCTTCAAGATTACACTGCTAAAAGTCACACTTCACTATCCTGCCGTATGGAATGTCATTGTGGGCTAAAACACTAAATTAAGTTTAAAAAAATCAATAAATCAATAATTAAATCTAAATAAAAACCAGCAGTTTATGATTAAACAAAACAGGATTTATAATGTCAATGATTTACAGAGTAGCTATTTGGAATACCTCTACCGTAAATGCTGATGATGCATGGTAAATGATATGTTGGACCCAGACATCCAGCAGGCACAGTCAAGATTAGAGATTGTAGATTAAAAACATGATTATAACGGCAAATGCATTTTATTTAAAGTTTATAAAGTGAATAATTGTGTATAATGGTACCTGGAGATTGGAGCCTCCACTGAAATACATCACAGAGCTCGGGCCTGAATAGGCTGGCTCTGGCAGGAAGGCCAGATGGACTGAAACAAAACATTACATCCGTTACAATATTTATGTTTATATCAGAAAAATTTGTTTTTGTAAACTGACTGTGAGGTACTCTAACACTGAATACCAACAACACGACATAATCACAATTTGTAATTTCATAGTCACAATTTGTAATTTCACAGTACATAAATAACACTGGTGCATTGACATTTTATTCAGGGGCAATTATGAATTAATGTTTAGCTGCCATCAAGTGCAAGTTTGTCTGTGAATGGCTCAAGTCCAATTTAACTGTCTCTTATTACTGCCATTACAGGGTGTTCACATTTCATATTCAGGATGTTTTGGTTATAATTTTTAAATGTGCTACAGGGTATGTTAAATTTGCAGATACCAAAATACACTTATTAAAAGTAAAATTAGATTGAACATTTTAATTTAACAAGCGCAGACAGTTAGAAACCGTAATCAAAATTTTTGTTTGCAGAACTGTGTGTAGGAAAAATATCAATATTTACTAGTACTCACTGATGCAGACAACAATGAAGATAACCCCCAGTAGAGGGCTCTGTCGCAAGAACAAGACAACACTGAGCATTTTTGCAAACATGCAAACCGTGCCGAAATATGACCTGGCGGATGCTGGAAAACAAACAGAAATGTGTTGTGAGACGCCAATAGTCACTGACATTTATATTACAACACATTGTAAGTGTATACTTATATGAGATGAGGATGTTGAGAAGAATTAAAGGAGTAACACTGAGAGACATTGAAAGAGTATGGACATCAGAAAAGAGCTAGGTGTGAGTAGCATACAAGAGAAAGTAAGAGAAATGAGACTACGCTGGTATGGACACATGCAGAGAATGGAAGAAAACAATGAAGTGAGAGCAGTTGGTGACATGAAGTGCCAGGAAAAAGACCAAGAGGGAAATGGATGGATGGCGTCCGAAGAGATATGCAGGAACTGCGGATCACCCCGGAGGATGCCCAGAACAGAACATTCTGGAAATCAAGAATTCGGGCTGCTGACCCCACCTAGTGGGAAAAGGTGCTCAAAGAAGAAGTAAGTGTATACTCCAGCAGAAACATGCAGACAGCACATGAATTTAGATTCATACAACCCAATGTCAATGAGGCATTAACATGGCAGACTGGATGCTGTCACATCCTCTATACAAAGCAGATGCATATTTCAAACTGACTAAGTTAATGTGACTAAGTTAACTGGAATAGGCTATAACAAAATGCTGTTGGAATCACAGGATGGTTCATGAAGTGGGCCAAAGTACAAATGATTCACTTAATTTCACAGTAAATGCCAGGGGTGATGCAGTAAGTTATCTAATGGCTGCATAGTACTACTTACTCTGTTTCCTGTTCTTCAATGCAACAACGCAGCCCAAGAATGTCAAGAGTTCATACTCTCTCTGAAAAAAGCCCATTATAAGTTAGTCATCGTCAATCAGGTTTTTTCTTTTTAACATAATACAATATAGAGAGGAAACGATACAGATAGCAAAACAGAACAGATCTGAAGAGGAGGACATGTCAAGTGACATCAAATGATAGATGTGGGAACAGAAGAAAGAAACTGGCACATCCTTAAGTCAGAATTTACTTTTGTCTTTCATAGTTTTAGCAGAAAATGTGGATAATGACAGACATGGTGTCAAGCTCTTTTACACACTGTGAATCTACAGTATCTAGATGCGCAGGACATAATGGAAAACCTAAGACAGTTGTAGAAAATGTCAAGAAAGATATCAAAGGATAAGCGTGTACAGTAGGGTTTGGTCTTTCTTTGCATTTTTCCAAGTAATTGCAAAAATTACCCAGCCTTGTAGTGTAAACAAATGCAGGCACTTGGGTAGACTCTAAACCCACCTCAATGTTGCCATTTTATGTATTTTTGCCAACATTTAATACTTTATCGTGTTATTACAACCATTCAACACCATCTCTTGCATATTTATATTTTGTAAATAGTATATATCATGGCTTTATGCAGGACCAAATTATTGCCAGTCACACGTTTTGGTGGACACATAGATGTTAACTGTTAAGCTAGTTTACAAACTTTAAATGTGTCTGATGACCTAAAATGGACTACAAACACACACGTGACACCACTTACACTCACATTTGGGGCATAACTGAAAATATCTATGGTTTTGGAAGACCTTTTTTGCTCCTTCATTTTTTTACCAATTCACCACCCATCCTTCTACCCGGCCACACCGGTTTGTACCCATCCAAATGACTGGTGGACGGGTTTCTGCATAAAGCTATGGTGTATACTGACATGCCTTTGAAGCCATAAAAGACAGTGCGGTCGGCATAAACAAAGCCTGTTTATCGCACATTCAAAATGCATGGTGTAGTAATAATAATAATAATAATACACTTTATTTAGACACTAAAATCCAAAGTACAAACTCTGTTCGGTAGTGTTTACAACATTAAAACATCCTAAGAAATAAATAAAATAAAAGTACAAGTAAAACATATGAGAACGTTTGTCTAAATCAGTGTTGTAGAGAACTACAAGAGAAACTAAAATTAAACAGAGATGGCATTGTTGTAGTCTATATCATATGTCAATGTAGTCAAGAAAAAATATGCATACATATATATGTGTGTATAAAGTAGCAGAATAAATAAATATATAATAATATACATAGTACTTAATTTTTAACAAATGACTACAGCAATGTAATAGTTGTGTCAATTGTAATTATTAATAACTCAAATATATGTTAATTTGTAAACTATTAATTAATAAGTAATTAAAATGACATGCTGGTTGAGCTAATTAAGAGTAAATAAGTAATAAATAAAGTAGCAGAATAAATAAATATATAATAATATACATAGTACTTAATTATTAACAAATGACTACAGCAATATAATAGTTGTGTCAATTGTAATTATAAAAAACAAAAACTCAAATATATGTTAATTTGTAAACTATTAATTAATAAATAATTAAAATGACATGCTGGTTGAGCTAATTAAGAGTAAATAAGTAAATAAATAAAAATATAAAAGGATGAAAGGTGTAGAAAAACTAGACATTAAAAAGCAATCTTGAAATAATAAGTCTTAAGGTGTGTTTTAAACTTGTTCATGCACACTGTAGAACGCAAGTCCTCAGGTAATGCGTTCCAAAGAGTTGGTCCTGCACGAGAGAATGAGCGGCGTCCATAACGTTCGAGGTTGTGCCGAGGAACCACTAGCAACGCGCGGTCTGCAGATCGCAGGGCGCGACGCGGCACGTACGGTGTGATCAGCGAGGCAATGTACGCCGGCGTCCGCTCGTGTAGGGCGCGAAACACAATGACGAGTAATGCATTGCCACTGCGCTTGTGGGTATAAATTGCAATGCTATTTAGTTCTCCAAAATGTGTCTAAGATACAATATTTGTACAAACAAACATACTTAGAATTATGTTGAATGACCGTATTAACGCAGTGAAATATTAAATATATGCTAGTTATAACGGCAAAATTAAGGTGGGTCCGGATTCTACACAAGTGCCCAAATGCATTACAACAAGATTAAATCCGGAAGAAAACTGTTGAACTATGTCTACAGTTCTCTAGGATTATCAACCCTTTAGACCTCAAGTTGGCCAAACCCGCCCACGTTCCAACAACTCAAGTCAGCTAAACCCGCCCCAAAATATTATATTCCTATTCCAGAGGTGGTCTCTGGGGGATTCTTTTGAAACACATTCAACTTGAAGGATTAAGATATTGGCTATGCATTGTGGGTATTTCTGGCCATTGTTGCTATTCGACTTTTCAGAATTTCATGCATTTTTTCAAACTGCCCCATTTTTGAGTTAGCAAGATGGCGTTGGCTGGTCCGAATTTTTTACTGCAAAAGAAGTCTGCTAAAGTGTTTGCTATTCAAATAGTCGATGCTTCATCTTGACGATCATTGTTGTTATTGTCGGGAAAGTTGGTTGGTCAAGTTTATATTGTAAACACACCACAAGGTGAGTCCCATACTCAGTGTCCACTATTCAAGCATGAAGTCAGTAAGTCAGTATGCTCAACTAGGATATAATACAGTGATTGGGTATTATTTGTATTATAATTACTATGGGACTTGTAAGTGATGTAACTTGCGGGACTGTTCTGTTGTTCACTTGCTGATGTTTCGACCGAGGCTATTGTAGCGGAAACACGTAACTGCTATGCTACAGTTGTAGCATAGCAGTTAAGTGTTATAGCTTCCAATATCGTTGAATTTGCGTCCATTGTATTCGAGTATATAATAACATTGGTCCAATTGGTACCAATAATATACAATATAGGTAACTGCATTGTCTTTCATATAAATATAACTTGTATCAATAAGAAATGAAGCCTAGAATGTTATGTCATGTAATAATGTCATATCATAGACATAGTTTACTGGCATCATGATCAACTTTTTAATTCATAAAAAACATATTTATAATGTGAAGATAATTAGGCTATATAAGTATATGCCCTGTAATTGTAAAATAATGTTTACTTGCAATAATGCAAATTCAATAATAAAATACCTATGCCCAAAATACGGACACCCTTCATTTTTCGGAATCTGACCAAGTTTTCTGAGGAACCAGGGGCTTTACATAAAAGGAGGCACTTATGCAGAAGTCGGACACACCTAAATTTTGCCATTATAACTGTATTTTTGCCAACATTTGATACTTGATTTTGTTAATTCAATCAATTATAATCATCTTGCGCATATTTATGTTTTATAAACAGCGCGTCTTGGCAGACTTTTGAGGTCGAAAAGACAGCGCGATTTGTGCCAGTCACAAGCGCAGCGGTGCATGTGTTACTGCGCCGTGCACATAGAATGAGCGATAACCAGTTTGTTTATGCCGACCGCGCTGTCTTTTCGACCTCAAAAGTCTGCTAAGACACGCTGTTTATAAAACATAAATATGCGCAAGATTATGTTAAATGATTGAATTAACCAAATAAAGTATGAAATGTTGGCAAAGATACAGTTATGATGGCAAAACTAAGATGGGTCCGACTTCTGCATATGTGCCTAAACGGATCCTTACATAAAGGACCGTTACATAATATATTCCTGAGGTCTAAAGGATTTATTAAGTTCCCAACAACCCGCTTAATTTGACAGTACCAAGCCCAAGGCCATTGGGCGATAATAGAAGACAGTTAACACTTTACCATTTCCAAAGCGCAGTCTTCAAATATAACTGTACAAAATGGAGGTACAGTTTTTAGAAAATAATATACGGTACTAAGTAAAAAGTTGATAACATAATGAGGATGTGCAAAGGTTCTAAGTGTCTGTAAAATTGAAGCAATCATCTTCGACCTCTTCAGCGACGACTGCAGAAGATTCCTTTCAATTGGAAGAGAGCATCTTACTTTAACGGCGAATAAAATGAGTGCATTGCAGACTAGACGTTACATATTTAGCTTATATATTTGCAGTTATGACATAAATTAATTAAAATTGCACACATAGATAACTCTAGAAAATGTATTCCAAATTTTTATTTCAGCATAATACCTTACTTTTGTAATAAATTGAGCTACTGATGTCTTCGCATTTAAATGATATTTAGGAAATGTTTGGTGTTTCGCACGGGCGATAGCATTCTCGAGTCTTAGGTGGATCGGAAGGTAATCCGATTGAAAATGTTTACATATGTATGCCCTATTATGTGTTTATTGGGACATTGTGATGGAAGACTATTATGAAACTCTCGGGTGTCACAGGAGTGCGACATATGAAGAACTGAAGCAAGCATATCAAAAATTGGCACTTGAATATCATCCAGACAAACGCTGTCAACAACACTGTCCCGCATTGACTGCAGCTGCTGGCTGTGCTGCATCCGCAGGTAGCGTTGAGCAAGAATCGACCCAAATGTTCATCGCCATAGACCGAGCATGGAAAGTTCTTGGTGATACCGATATGCGGAAAGAATACGATGCACGCTGGACTTTGAGATGTGCAGCACAAAAATGGCCAATCCAAGACGAGGTTGATTTCACGGACTTTGAATGGGACGATGAAGAACAAATGCATGTTTATCCGTGTCGTTGTGGTGGTGACTATGTGCTATCAAAGGTAGACGCTAGCTTCGGTGTTGACTACGTATGCTGTGAATCATGTTCACTTTGCATTCGGATACGCAATTACACAACAGCGCAACAATGATATGGCACCGATTTGCACAGGCATAATAGTGAAGAACAGAAGGAAATACTAAAGTGTGTTTGAAACATTAGAAATATGGTTAAATAAATGTTATTGTCGTCAACACATGTTGGTTGTATTGAAATGTGTAAAGGAAGTGAAGGCAGATATCTTTGGATTCCGACCACCCCCTAAATAGCAGATACAATATGTTACCATCTTGCAGTCGTTTTCAGCTACCTCGGCTGAGACTCAACATTCTTTTAGCCCATCCTGTATCCGTCTTTCAAGTGAGTGATCTGCCTTCCTTCTCTCTCCCAATGCATGCCTGACCACTGAAGATATATATATATATATATATATATATATATATATATATATTAGTGTATGGACAAAGACTTGGTATAATTCACTTTAAATTCAGTAATTTAGCAAATTATTATCATATGTGACGATGATCTGCCCTTGCTATGACACGTACATGATATTTCCTAACAATAACTGCTTTGCGTTTGTTTTGCTTTCCAAATTTGTCACAACATGATGAATGCTCTTGTACAATATACTTTATTTTTTATTTATTAATCATTTGATCTCTCAAACATCTCAAGAAGAACAAATACAGGTATTTTTATTTGAACTACCACTGCAGCAGCATTGATGTGATGGAGCTGTTCGGTTCTTTACAGTGCAAAACTATATTGTTTGACATGTGGTTTGTAGTTAATTTTACATATCATGGCAATCATGAAAATCAATACAAACAAATAACACATTGATGAATTATTATTTATTAGTATTTGTACTGTCAAGTTCAATTTGTCAAATCATTCTCACATTTCTATGTATAGTATTAATGAAAAATACCAATGTTTATAAACGAACGCACGAGAACACCCCCAAAGGCAACAACAACAACAACGCACGTGAACGTGGAGAGGAGATATCACTCGAATGGTAAGCACTCGAATGGCTACAAATGTGGCCCGCCCGGTCCGCCCGTTCGTGGTCCGCCTTTTAGCATGCATCATATTTTTGTAGCGGAAACTATCCGAAGTGTCATACACGTGATATCGTGCCGAAAGTGCTTTCGACAGCCGTGTTTTTTCGTCGATTGTGGCCCTTTAGATTCACAAAATATGCCGATCCTGGTGATTAACACGAACGTGGCGAGTTCTAAAATCCCGCCAAACTTCATTACTGAGATGTCGGCCTTGGCTGCTAAACTGTTGAGCAAACCCGAAACGGTTAGTCAATGTATTTGTTGCACCGGTGAAGGTTGACAATGATCAAGAACAAGATGGGAATGTCAATGTCGACGATCAATTAAAGTTGCAGATCTTTGTTTATTTTGTACTTACGTAATGGGTGAAGTGCAATCGGCAAAGTGAATTGCGCAATCATCGGTAGGTCTAGATGCGCATATTGCGCACCAATCTATTCGGTGCTTTTGCAGTTTAGGCCCGCACCTCGAAAAAAACATCAAAATGTTCACCTTAGCCTAAGCTGGCTTAGCCTAGGCTTAGACTTAGTAACTCCTTAGACACCTACGATGACCAAACTTCGTATGGTTTATCTACTATACACCTGTACTACGGCCTACGCGTATGCACTTGTCACGTGATTAAAAAATAATAATTAATGCCTGAAATCGATCAAAATGTGTAACTAAATAACGCGCTTTCCAGGCGCTACCTGACGGTGTTCACTGTCTGTGGCAGTAGTGATACAACGAGGAAAGCGCGTTATTTACTTACACATTTTGATCGATTTCAGGCATTAATTATTATTTTTGATCACGTGACAAGTCCATATGTGTAGTACAGGTGTAGTAGATACGCCCTGCGAAGTTTGGTCATCGTAGGTGATCATTTTGATGTTTTTTTCGAGGTGCGGGCCTAAACTGCAAAAGTACCATCTATTCTAGACTAATGCACAGTTGAATACACAACTGAGTTCTGTATTTATCAGCCCATCAGGTTAAAGCGACATGGTCCGTTCGTAGCGTTTTATTTTCGAAGTCATTTTATTTTTATTGCAAAATCATGTTATACAGTATACATTATACCTAGAATAGCGTAAAGCCAGTCAAAATATGTTTTCATGTACCATTTAGGGGTTGACAATAGACACAGTAAAGGCGCTTAACTCTGTGTACACTTCGAAACCATTGACATTGTAAGCGTGGCTAAAAGCCTGGAAGGAAATGCATGATCACGCGATGCAGTATCACGTGAACACAAGTTGACGCCACTAACGCCACACCCAGCCAGGTGCACGGCTCCCAGTTGGTAAAGGTCAAAGGGTGGGTGTCACTCGCAGTGATTTGAGTGACAGCGTCGGCATTCTTATATACATTCAACATTTCTAGGCTAGCGCTGTGCCTAAAATCTGTTTAGCTAATTTGGCTAAAGGTCAGAAATTTGTTTAGCCAAATGAGATTCTCTTTAGCCTTTTTTTTAGATCAATTAAATTACCCGGTTTAAAAGTGCAAAACACGACATAATATAATAAAAAATTCTATACAATATCCACAAGAAAAAAAGGCCTATTTTAATTAACTAAACATTTATATATTTAGCTAAACATATATAACGCAAACAAACATCCAGTATAATTTAACAGAACATTGTTTATCAATAAAATGAAACCTGAACAACTGTTGGGAATTTTGCTAAATATAAAGAAACAGCACCTAACACATACTATAAATGTAATAAAATTTACATTACAGGTGTGTATGACATAAATTGAAAGATACACTTTTATAACAAGGTAAAACAATTAAGAACCACCTACTCTACTCTTGCTGCCCCGCAGTGATTCAAACAGTGTATTGATAATAATCATTACCTATCTTAAAACTTCATTTGACTGCTCAGTAATTGAATACAGTAATGGACCCGTACAGTAATTCACCAAATTAGTTAACTGTGGCTGACTTTAATCCTGGCCTGGGTGACCCAGGCTATATTTAATAAATCACGTTTTTGACATGCATCTTTCTATCTGTAATGTTTCTGGTGGTGACACTTGTCAAACATACATTAATTACAATCTATATTGGCATTTTATTGAACAGTTACCAGATGGCACATTGATTAATCATTGACAATGCCATGTGACAGCGCCGGCGATACTGAGCGATAATATGGAACCTGTCGAGTATAGCGTTGAACTTCCCTCAACCTTGTAATTATTGCCACCAGGCAGGTCCCCATTGTCTAGTAAACACAATTCTTGATTGGTTTAAGCTCCCCTATTGTCTGTGAGCATGGCTAAGTGGAGGGATTAGCGACCTATTGTTTACCCAGCGGGTCACGTTACGCCGACTTGTTATTTGGGTCAGTTGAATGTGCGATCGTTTAGGCAACAGAGCTGGGTGTTGAATAATGCAGTCATGTATTGCTGATAACATCAATAATAATGACAGATATAACGTTTCGCCAATTTGGCGAAGAGGTTTAATTTATTTTCGCCAAATAGAAAACCGTTTCGCCTATGGCGCAAATGGCGATCGAAAGCGCTAGCCTAGCATTTAACATTACGAAGTCAGTTCTGTTTCGATAAAACATTTGTTGCCGGTTAGGACGCTACACTAGTTATAACTTATACTGATTAACATGATTTTGCAATAAAAAGCCACAAACTGATCATGTCGCTTTAACTCGTCTAGATTGACTATTATATGGGTGGTATGGCCTATGGCTATGCATACTTTGAAGTAAGATTATTGCAATAGGCCAATTTTGTTTCTTTTTAATCCTCTTCTAGTAGTAATACATAGGCTTTGGGAAAATATAACCATTATAAACCCCAAAAATTTGCCCTTCTAGTAACACAATCCTATGTCATTAATTCTTTTCTCCTGGGCTAGTGGACAGGTTTGTTCACCTTGGCAACCCCTTGTCAATCAATTTAACCCTCCCTAAGGACAGCAACCTTCTGCCTGCCCCCACCCCAATCCCAGGCAGCAGCCAGCACCATTTACTGATAAAGTGAATAATGACATGTTCTGTGCCTTGTACTCTGGGATACAAAGTTGTCAGGCCATTATTTATCAATTTGATCTGGGGGCCAGGCGGGCCCACAGAGTTGGACATCTGGGGACCCGTCAGTAAATGTGGGGGCCAGCGGGTCCCCGCTAAATTCGAATCCTGAACAATAAATGTAGAATGGAAATGCAAGAAGTTATGAACTATAAGCATACAAAATGTATATAACAACAAATGTTGAATGGAAATGCAAGAAGTTATAAGTAGCATTCCAAATACTAAAGAAAAAACAATATTACAATACATTAATACAATTGCACTGTCACTGATACATTATATCACTCTAATCTATAAAAAAAAAGAATTTTTTATTATATCCAACTCTAAACATATCCATGTACATATTTGTGTAATTTATATAACATATTTACATGTTTATTTTAGTATAATTTAACTTACTTTGGAGCTTAATGTCGAAGATGAGTACGACGTTTCGATCCATCAGCTACGGACCTTGTTCACGTACTAGTGTCACGTGTGTTGCCTCAGATTTCGGCGGGATAATTTGATTGTAGATGGCAGGCAGATGGTGTCTCTGTTCATGGTAGGGGCTCTCTGTCTGATGTATATGCCAATGGCCTCCTTCACCTTTCTCTTGTGCCAGTAGCTGCCATCCATTATACTAAAATAAACCATTCTTGGAGCCATGAACAATATATTCACTATATTTGCATGTGTTGTACCTCTTTCAGTATGTCAGCATTCACGTCAATCCTGACCAGATGATGACCTTTGGGGGGAGCACTGACCCGTGTGCCCAGTGCAGTCTGTCCAGCATTGGTCAGCTTGGACAAGAAGAGAACAAGAGGTACACAGCCGCGATCATGGAGAAGATCAACAGAGAACTCAAAATACCTGTCAACAGGTGAGTCTTGGTTTCACCTAGATAACAACAATAACATTAACGGGATAATCCAGTCAGTGAGAGATTCACAGTATTTACTTAGGTTCTTAGTTCTTAGGTGGTTTCCTCCAAACAGCCCAAATTTGGGCTAACACAGGAGTTCTTCTCTGGAATTAGTGAGTCCACTACAGGTAACACATTTACCCCCTGTGTGGGATCTTTTACTTCCTCTGGCATAGACACCAGATAGATGGGACCACTGGCTTTCCGTGTTTCTCTTCTGAAAGACACGGGCAAATGTGGGGTGAACGAAATTGCCTAAGTTTCGAAACGGCGGCAGGTGAGATTTAACCACCGTCCCCTCGATTGACAGTCCGGTGCTCTACCACGCGACCACCGCTCCTCGAGGTTTCACCTAGATAACAACAGTAACATTAACAGGATACTCCAGTCAGTGAGAGATTCACAGCGTCTACTTACATATGTATAATATGTTGGTTGTGCATAGTAATTCTGCACAAAGATTGTTGGCTGGCTACCATAAATTCTGCATCTCTACTGATTTTCAAAATAAGTGACAAAACTTCAGATGTATTTATTTACTGCATATGTAACTGAGCTAGTATTTGTTCCTTTCCAGAATGTACCTCAACTTCACGGACGTGCCGCGAGCAAACTGTGGTTGGAACGGCACCACCTTTGCATAGTGATCTACCCTAGCAGTGACAGCCAACAGGAGGGAGCTCATCCTTATTGAACAATGATTTCCTCTAACAGCCTGTCTTTGTGCTTACTTGTAGCAATCTTATGCATTTCAAAGCTTCATTATAAAGAGTAATTGTGTAAATGGAGAATCTGACATAAAACAAAGTTTTATTAGTGCTAGTCAATTATAGACCTTTGAGGAAATTGTTAGTGTAAATAATTCAATGATTGCACTGAGGCAGTTATTTTCAAAACAATACTTAACAATTATTCCCTGCATTATGACAGGCGACATATCGGGTTTAGTTTTCGCACTCTTGATTTGTTGTAAGAATGGTAATAGTTGTACCATGGTGCATGGATAATTAATAGTTGCAATAATTGTTATTTTGTGTACTTTTCAACTTGTACATGTAGATTTAAGACAAAAGCAGCATGCAGTTTTAATTTGAACATGTGTTTTAGAATTGCAATAAAATCTAGTCCTTAAACCTGATGCTATGTTAAAACATAATCGTGGTTTAGAAAAAGTTAATATGCATGTTACAAAAATACGCATTTTGGAGATTATTGGCCTATTTTAATGCTGTCTCAATTTTATGAAAAAGGCATTTAGACAGATATTGTTGTAAATTTATTTGTTCATTATATTACGTATTTTTAGGGGGAAACAACGATGGAATTGACTGATTACAGTGTTCTAGTGGTCACCATGTAGCTGATTTTGAGTCAGAAACTGAGCTGTTTGAATTGAATACTAAATTGTTTGAATCACACCCTGAACAGTGCATGCATTCACGCACACACAAAGCTTACTTTACATGATTTTCTATATACGCTACTATGCAATAGATAGCACTTAAATGTAATAATTCATTCATTGTAAACATATTTTTTTAGAATGCAGTCATAATGACATCTGGAATGGTTACTGGGTGATTACATGTTGGTGACATGTGTTGTGGTCAGATACCCACATCACATCGACACCTACCAGCTTATTTTGTATGTACAATTTTGTACATGCCATCAGTTATGTGATTCAGATCGTGGTTTCAAGGTGTTAACAGTTCATGAGGTAACAGTCAAATGTACCAATTGGCTTAAATGTTATAGAGAAATAAAATATCAACATTGTTTATGTTTTTGCTTCCCAACAGACAGGTGTGATGTACACACACACACGCATGCACGCACACACATGCACGCATGCGTACACACTCATACACATGTATACACGTATGTATATATATATATATAATTAAGTTACCCCAGCATTGCTCAGTGACAAAACTATTACTATCAATAGTTTCTGGTAAAAGCATTAACAGGTAATATACGTGTGTGTTGCCAAAGGATATGTACGTGTTGTTACTGTATAACTATAAACTGCAATTTGGCACATGCTCACTTGCCAGGGAATGTAAAAACACTGCTGCAACACACAATCAACCAAGCATTCAGAAGAAAATGATGCAAACGTAAGCATTCTTGGCCAAAATGTAAATTTGTGGGTGGATTCATGAAAAAATGTACCTTAAAAATGTGTTGGGTTTTATATTAAATTTACAGAAATAGCTTTAACCACTTAATTTGTTCTTTGGTTAATTAATATATATAATATATATATATAATATTCCTAAAGTAAAGCCGGGTACATAACATACAAAACAAATATAATAATTTAATATAATTATATTATACATATCAATAGTAATTTTGGAGCATTGTAAGATCTGTGAAATGACCATAAATAATTATTAGTACAGGTACAATAATTTATGTTTATGATATAACACAATTATATGTATCGCGAAACGTCAACCACTAGCTAACACACAGTAATGAAAGAAACCCTTCGCTAATCAACAAACTAGTGTGTCGATGACACGCCAGGAGCGCCACGTATGTTTTGTTTACTGTCATGGTATCGTCATGCTCGTTTGGCGCTTAGTACGGTCACTCACTAGGTAATTTATCGCCACTCTTGACCAACGCCTTACGCTGCTTACTATGAAAAATGGTTGTATGCATATCTGGTTGATTGAATGTAGCAGCGTGTTGTGTAGGTAAGTGACTGTTGTAGCTAAGTGTCCACTTCTGAGTTCTGTAAACGCTTTGCAACTTCGAGTTCAACTGTAGAACTTCACTGCGAGAGTCACTCGATCTCAGTCAAGTAAGACGCACAGTTTTGCTGAAGTTTTCGCTTGTTTGTGTTAGTAGAGGTGGTAACATGTCGTGACATATGTAGGGCATAACACTATAGCATTGATTAACCCGGACACACTACTAGATATATATGCGAATATCATAAGACAACACTAAAAACAAAACTTTGGAACTGTAAGCGTTCACGGGGACAGACCGCAATAATGAAAGGACGAAGAGCTCGTACAGTCGACCATGCAGCTTGCAAACAGCCCTTTTGGGCGTCGGCAGTCGAGTGGAACCTGTCATCGACTCGTGACTACTGTGCTTAGTACAGTGTATGGATCTATTATAATATGTAAATCCACTAACATAACAAACTGTTATTATTAGCGATTGTCGTACATAGACATAGTCATAGTAAAGGGATACCGTAGTAAACTATGTCTATGTGCAGCTTAAGCCTTAAATGTTTGCAGTATTATTAGTAAGTATTGTCAGATATATAGGACCTAGATATAATATTATATTTAAAAGTTGTTTTATAGCTACAATTATCTATATATTGGTACACAATGTTTATTGGTGTATGCTGATATTGTAAGGTTATGAACATATTGGAGTTTAATTTTGGTCCTTTGTGCCAAAGGTCCAACAGAGTTATGGCACCACTCTGCATGTGCCATCCACGTTAGCTCTCACATCTTAGAAACCGTTGAAGATCTTTTTTTCTCATTTTGCATAGACTTCTTTTGGTACTGTCACTTTGCACAATAAATTCATATATATTTTATTGATTCATTGTAAAGCCTCTTATAGGATTCTTTATGGTAAACAAATTGTAAAGTTTCAGTTTCCCTATTTTTTTAATGTCTATACCCAGCAAAAAAGAACCATTTCTGAACCAGTTGGCACATTTCATACTGGTACATAATTGGTACTGCACCACCAGTATGTGTTTTCATGTGTATTCACGTGAATACACATGTTCTGCCTGTTGGAACAAGTTTGACACAAGTCGTACTGGGTCAGAACTGGTACAGTTTCACTGGTACATGTCATCACATGAACAACTCATGATTTCACAGTAAACATGTGTCGACACACCAAATTTGTTCACAAAATGCGGTGAATTAACGTACGGAAACACGTGAATTGAGCCAGTTGAACTCGTGAATTCAATTACAGAACATGTGAAATTACGGGTCGTTGTTTGCTGGGAAGCTAGGGTATCCCGGGTCCTCCCAAAAAGCAAAATGTTCAGATGTTGCCTGTTTCTGCCTGACTTTCAGCTGCTCAATGCACACTAGTAACCCCCTCTCATCTGTACGTAAGTAAGTAGTAAGTAAGTAAAAGCTTTATTTCTTGATGGTAACCATGTCACGTGGTATATCGTGATTTTCAATGGGCCATCTGATCATCTTACATGCATACATACATCATATACATACATACAATAAAGCTTTAGATAAAATATATAGTTCACAACAATATAAACATAACCGCTGTAGCAATAAATAGATAAAAATAAAATTAGATAAACTAATTATAAACAAATACATATTATTAAAATATTATTAAATATAAAATATTAGAATAATAAAAAAAAATTACATTAATATATTATTTAACATTATTTAAAAGAAAAAGTATTGATTATAATAAAAAAAACGTTTATATAAAATAGATCGATGGCACAATTGTATAAAAAACAAAATAACAAAAAAAAATCCAAAACAATCTACCTGTGAAATGCAAACAATCACTCAAGCGTATCTATCGGGAAATGCATGCAATTGTACACATCTTTCACGAGAAACTTTAAACAGTGTGTTTTAAAGGTGTCTACACTATTCGCATTTTTTATACATTCCGGGATCGTGTCCCAAAGTATGTGTGCCGACTAGAAGCCAGACTCCTCCACCCCACCAGTGAAGTGACATTCCCTGCCATTTTTACTTTTGTTGCATAGAGCACCTTGTCTAATTGTGACCTGGCTGCTGGGGCTCTGTCAATAACTCAGTAGATTCGTGGTCAATTAGACAGTTGCTTGTCTGAATCTTTTAAGCTATCTTCAAAACTGTTGATTTTCTATAATGAAATGAAAGGAAAATTGTGCGTTTATTTTGGTGTTCATTTAATTATCTTTAAAATGGTGTAACTGTAGTCTATGGTTAAAGATAAATTACATTGTCACCTGTACCTTATATATACGTGACAAACTGATATACACGTACATTTGTCAAATGCTGTTTAGGAATTTGACATTTCCTAGGATGGCCCTCTACAAAATGATTTTATAATCAATCTTCAATCATTTGGCTAAAAACGTAGATTGGTTATGGAAATCAAACCTATTCCCAAGACAGTGAGTATACTGCCTGTAACTGCAGTATCTTTAGAAATCAGTCCGTGATTGAGTGTAGCTCACTGTTTGTCCGTCGTGTTAGACTATGATTTAGTGTATATATATCCCTGGTGTAACCAGGCATGGACCTATGGTTGGTAGGTCGCTGTTCTTCACTTGCTTGATCGTTGCATTTCCATGGCATTAACCGCATACCTGAGATATCTGACGTCAGAAAAGCTATTTAAAAAGAACATGATTTGTTCCGCTTGGTTTATGCTACTGTTTTGTTTGGTGCAAGATATTTATGATCCTTATAATACTGTGAAGAAAAATGTAAATTGTTTCATATATTGGCATGCTGCCATTGAATTAATTAATCGTATGAATGGAGGGGTAATTAGGTAGGTCTGCTGAACAATGCAGTGATTTATAAGTTACAAAGGCGTGTACTAAATGTGACCCATCTTAAAAAAATCGGTCGGATGTCGGTAATTTGGAAAGAGCATAATATCTGCTTTCATATGATATATCATGCTAGAAGATATCTTGATTCTAGCCGAAGTTATAGCTTGACAAACATGTGTGGGGTAGAAACCTTCAAAGTAAGAAAATGGCCTTCAAAGTTGATCCAAAATATTTGTTACGTTTCATGGAATGTACCTTAGTTACCATGGACCGATCTTTTTGAAACTTGGCATGTTGGAAGATAAGATAATGTCATTCTTAAGATACCATGTTAATATGAACACAAAATGTTTATTAGAAAAACAATTGCAGATTAATTAATATTTTATGCAATTGCCTCCGTTGTTAAGAAAAAACTAACAAACTCTGCTGCTGTTATGCCTTCGTTAGGATGGACATATCTGGCTGAAATTTGGACAACTCAAAGATAGTATCATTTTCATGATATTGCATTTGCTTTTCCCAATTCCTCATCCAGAGAATCTGACACCATCTCTACGGATCAGTCAGCGCAACTTGCGTAGCCGTGCCGTGTCGTAATCATTCTCACGAAAGTCGAATTCAATATTCGTCTTCGTCAGTGAAGTAGTTCGCAAAATTGTCATCCTCGTCATCGTCCGCCACGCTTTAATCAGTCACTTCCTCCAAAAAGTACTCCGGTCGCCTCAATCAAATTATCTATTTGTGCCCGATCACTTGCATCAGAGTTTAACAACTTCGCCACACTGAAAGCCATTTTTCGCTTCGTCTTCGCTCGCTAACTACGTCAGCAGTGACGCGAAGTAAATACACGGTGCGCGCATGCGGTTATGCAAATGTTCCACGCTGGACCAATGAGAACGGTTGCCGGAGCTGTTGCTACCATGTGACCACGGTTTGTTTACACAGTTGAGTGGATGGGGGTCTATTCCAAGCTTTCTGGAGGCCGGAGAATGCATACATTAGCATAGATATGACCATATATGGACAGATGACGCGTTAAGCTACGCGGTGATACCCGTTATACGGATTGTCCAAAAATTAGCGGCAAAGAATGCGCGCAATTACTGGCATTTTCGGCTCTGTTTTATGGAAATGGAGCGGAACACTTAGCACAGCTCTACGCAAATGTCTTTAAAATACACAAAACAGAGTTAGTTAGATGATAACAAGTGTGGCAATCGATAAAACGAATACTAAACAATCATTTTCAGGGAAAATTGACGAATGCCCGATTTTTTCACAAAATCGGCATTTGTGGAAACTCTGATTTACCGACATCCGACCGCTTTTGTTAAGATGGGTCACAAATTAGGTCAGTACAAATTAGGCTGGGTGTTCTGAAGTGTGAAGAAATAGAGGGACTGTTTCCAAACTGCGGTTACTTTTTGGGGGTATATCTAAAATAGCCTTTCATATATGCAATTTTAGAGTTATGGCAAAGAAGTTCTAGTTCTTTCTAAATAAAGCACTCATATGAGCTGAAGTGTAAGTTTAGTGACTCAGGATATTACTATCACTGACAGACAGTAAGCCAGCAGTGGGACTTATGTCTATACGTGTACACTGTTGATTACAAAATAAAATAATTACAGTATTCAAAGATGAAAAAAGTGGCAATTTGTTTTTCATAACATAAAAAAATCAATAAATATTCTAGGATTATTAATATACTAGTATCATCAATAAAAAACTCACTATCATAAATGTTTCAAAATCATAATTTTATGTACCCCAGGGTAGTCGACTTTCCTTAGGCATTTCAAATGTGTATTTTTATTGTAATTTTGTCCGTCATATCAAATATAATACACATGAGTGGCCTACACAAAATAGCTGCCAATGAACGTGTAGCTGTTAGAAAATGATATTCACAACTGTTGGAGCAGATGCCGGAGCTGCCTGGAGTCAGGTCACGGGTGTGAATACAGTATTATTTATCAACACACTTGACAGAAAATCGCTCGAGCGTCGAGCTCCGCGCATGAGTCGTTGTCTGGGCCGGAACACTTGTTCGGCGGCTGACTCTTTAACAACGGGTTTGCCGATCAGATTAGTTTGAGTTTGTGGATGTATGAAGTAATCTGTATTGAACAGACTGACACACCAAACCTCTGTATTATTGATGTGGTCATTGCGACACTGTTGGGCTCATCTTGGTATATAAGGACAGTAGACGTAGCAGGACAATGGTCAATAGGGTCAAACCTCCGGCCAAGTGACAACGCCAGAAGTGTCACATGCGAGACAACAGCATTCATGTGCCAGGCATCAATTACAGGGTGTGTGACAGGCCCCTGTTCGGTATATCAACATCCGCTAGATTTTAGTACCAATGTTAAGTATTAACTTTACATGTTTTGTGTCATCAACATTTTAAATTTGTATCAAGTATAACACTGACAATTTTGGGTTCAGGTTGTATACTGGGCAGGTATAATTTCATGTATTCCTGAATCTCATTAATTTGTTTATATTTCATATCTATTATATTTAACTAAGTACGCACACTTACATACCTACTATTACCTAGGTATATGAATTTGTTTGCAATGATCAGGATATTTAACTTGCTTGGACGTGCTAATTTTTAGAGAGTAAATTACTTGTAAATGCATACCTGTTTACCTGTCTAATTTCTTCACAAATTATAAAATGTGTTATAATAAATATCTAGTTAAAGTATTAGTGTTCCAGGAAGAGAGAGTATATTTATTCTGTATGGAAGAGGGCCATTTTCAAAGATGTGACCTCAGGTTTCATTACAGTGTACTAATGATTTGTCCAGCCACAAGGGTTGACCACTAAAATTATCACTTCCACTGTCCAGTGGGTGCCCACTCATGGGCCCACTGTAAGGAACATGTTGGAACTTGACCAGAGTGTTCCTTATGTGCAATGGTGTTCCTATTTAGCACGTTTTCCTTATGTAACTAATTAACTAATTACCGTATTATTTTTAATTGAGTACTACTGGGTTTTGTCCCAGTTGTTATCAACTATTTTTTCTGGTTACTTATCCTGTTAGTTCAGGTTTGTTTAACTACATCTAAGGGATTGTAGGCACTGTAGGCAACCAGTTCACATCAAGGGACTTTCTCAGAATTTCCCATGCTCATTCAGTAATTAGTTTTTTCTGCATTGTTAAAAGAATTTGGGTGATAAATATATAGATTTTCATATGGCTTATATTGTAGAACACAATTTTTCAATACAAAATTAACGAATAACCACTTTTTATAGCGATGCATTTTATGTATTCCAGTACCGTCTGAAGTGTTATTGCCATCGTAAAACAGTGTAATCTTATCTAGCTGAGTGAAATAAAATTGGACGATTCTATAATGTAGTAGATCCATCAAAGTTTGAACACACTCGGGGGGGGGGGGGGGGGGGTGAAGGGGTGGGGGTTGGTCAGGGGGGATAAAGGGCAGAGTGAACAGGTCAAGGGTATTGGAGTATTGGACATGTAGTCAAGTCACCCTTATGGGGCATTGGTAATAGATTTTCAATTTGTTCTCATGCTTCGCTAAACAGTGCCAGGGGACCCTGGAATGTGGTACCCCATCTACCCTGTAAATGTAGTACCTCTATCTTTTAGGCATTTCTGTGGTTTTTATGTTTATCAGTGCATCATATAAAACAATGTTTTCTTACATATCATGGCATCCAGATGTAGAAATTGTATTTTTTTCCAAACTTTCTAAGTGTCATATTTATAAGTGATTGTTTGTGTACTACTCTCACTACTACAACATTTATACAGTAAAACACTAGATATCCCACCCATGTTCTAATGTCCACGTGTCTATTTCTGTATTTATGAATTTGCTTCATTGGAAAATTTACCTCTTAGTTACCAACTGGTATCCTTTTAAAAATGTCCCGTGGTCACGGCTTTATGCAGGACCAAATTATTGCCAGTCACACATGTTTTGGTGGACACATGGATGTTAACTGTTAAGTTAGTTTACAAACTTTAAAATGTGTCTGATAACCTGAAATGAACTACAAACACATATGAGACCGTTTACACTCACTTCTAAGGCATAACTGACAATATCTACGGTTTTGGAACACATTTTTTGCTCCTTCATTGTTACCTGTCCACCCATCTTTCTACCTGTCCACAACGGGTTTTAACCGTCCAAATGACGGGTGGACAGGTCTCTGCATAAAGATATGCCTGTGGTACTTATTTAGAGGTATGGATTTGCTACAAGTTCGCATTTTCTGGTGAGCTACTCCCCAGAGGGAACCACTGTATCTTATGATATATGCATTATCTGGAAATGTTTAGTGACTGCAGGATTTAAAAGAGTGACATAAAAAAAATTTAGAAGAAAAGTATACATATATAATGATGATAAAATTAGTAACTACATCGCCAAACAAGTGAACATAGCTGTAAGCTAGAATATCATATTCTCGCTTTTTCTCATGTTATCTCATGCCACCATTTCCCGTTCCTAATTTGACATCGTAGTCCTTCCTTTTGACGCGCTAGTCTTTCCCTCATATCAGTGTCAACGGACGGGTTTCTGTGCGTAATTACCGGCTCAGGTGGTTCCTCTGTGTGGGAGGAGAATCAACGATCTCAGTCGGCGTTGAATGCTCACAGATCACCAAATGTTCTCACTTGGTTGATTTCAAGACGTTCAATGTTATCTTCTTCGTCTGTGAGGGCGATGAAAAGACACAGTTTTCAGGCTCGTAATTACGGATGACAGGAAACAGGCAAAATCTTGTTCTCTAAAAATAAACCTGTAGCAGCAGATCCACTTGCAAGGTAAGGGAATATTCAGGAAAGGCTGTTCTCTTTTCCTTAAAGTTAAACATGGGGGTCACCCTGTAATCCTGTATGAGGTATAAGCCATATACTGGTTAGTGTTACAGTGTTACAGTGTGTCACATCACATTGTTTCATCCAACAGGACACATTGAATTACTCTAGAGGTAAGGTCAATCCTAAGACTGGGTCATGGTGACCTGATTGGTGAAGTCACCCTATTGGTGAGTCTAATTTCCTGTTTATATATATATATATATATATATATATATATATATATATATATATATATCCTTTACAAAACAAACTTTTAGTTATATATATATATGTGTGTGTGTATATGTGTGTATATGTATGTATTTGTATACAGTAGCTGTATGTATATATATATTATATATATATATATATATATATATATATTATATACATATATATTATACTAAACTTTTGTTTATGTTTGCATTGACAAGTGTATGGCTTTTTTTCAATCCCGTGGGTGTTTTTCTCTTGATCTTACAGATATGAACTCGTAAATAACGTGCTGTCCCACGTTGACATCTATGGTTTAGAACAGCTAAGATCCTGCATCTTTTCCACTAGAAACCTCTGCCTCAACGTGTATGTGTGTATATGTATATATGACTGTGTGTTACTTTCTATTTAGATGTATAGCTTCCGTTTAACGGCCTTGCTATGTTATGATTATTGACATCATCAGGCATACATTCAGTCCTGATGTCCACCTTACAGTTTGCATATGAGGTCAATATTGACTCATGTGTTTGTACAGTAGCTTTCGTGTGGAACACATTGGAGTGTTTATTGCGTCGTGTCTCGCTTGAGACGTCTGTGGCACGATTAATGTTATCAGTTGTATGTCAGCTTATGTGTGCATGGTGGTTACCTGTATCAATAGTCCCAGCTCACAAAGAGCTCCTCCAGCTTTACTGTGTGCTGTGTCACTGACTCACATACAACTGGCACGTACAACTGGCACGTACGACTGGCACACACGACTGGCACGTACGACTGGCACGTACGACTGGCACGTACGACTGGCACGTTCGACTGGCACGCACGACTGGCACGCGCGACTGGCACATACAACTGGCACGTACGACTGGCACGTACGACTGGCACGTACAACTGGCACGTACAACTGGCACACACGACTGGCACGCACGACTGGCATATACAACTGGCACATACAACTGGTGCTAAAGAGCTCATTGCAGAATCTCTGGTTCTTCCTCTTTTGTCGTACACTGGCGACGTCTGATCTTTTGCTATTATAATAATAATAATATATTTTATTTAATATAGCGCCACATCCAATTTCAAATTGTTCGTGGCGCTTTACATACATTAAAATCATAAAATACAAATACACACCAGAAGAAAAACACATAAATATACTAGTAACATATATTGTATAAACAATTATAGAAAAAGTCAATATAAATATAATAATTATATATAATAAAATATTATTTAAGCTGAATAAATGTATGTATGTATAATAAATATATAAATATGGTAAATAAAATATCGATAAAAGTACACAAACATTAAATAGATTTGTCCCCCCCCCAACTGCGTCCAGTAAGCAGTCGAACTGTCAGAACATTTCAGCTTCCTTTGATTTTTTCAAATTCCTCTTCATGCAATCCTTCTTTTTTATTAACTGCATATTTAATTATTTATATCATCTTTTTCTCTTGACCATGTGGCAATTGGCAAGTAACCTGAATTAATGATTTGTGAACTGAAAATTTCAACTTCCTTTTGATTTTCTCAAATTCCACTTCATGCAATCCTTCTTTTTTATCAACTGCATGTTTATATAATCTTTTTCAAATTACATTTGATCTCTTGACCATTGACCGAGTGATCTGAATTAATGACTTGTGAACTCTTGACCATGGGGTATCCTGATGTTTGTCATTGCTTGACTGTGGGGTAAGTTATTCGCTAATCACTGGGTAAATAACCATCAGTTGCCATCAGATGTTATTCAAGTTACCTCCTAGTGGTAATAATTACATTTTTACTTAATTTGACCATGGGGTAAGTACACGGGTCACTGGGTACAGCCCTAGTATAATATAGCTTGATCTCTTGACCAAATCACAGACCATTTTTTTATGGTAATCTTTTATCCGTCAGTATCTTAATATCGTACCGCTGTCTAGAATAATTATAATTAGCCAACGGCAGAGTAAATAAAGGGGGTCAACTTGGGGGATAACTTATGCTGTACTGGCGTAAGAGAACTATGAACAAACACTTTATATCAAACTCGCCAGGAGCAATCTTTATTTTATATTTGAAATAATAAATGTAATAAACTAACAGTAAAGTATAATTTAAATAAAAGTACAAATCATGCGCCACGTGGCTACGCACAAACTGTTTCCCTGAACCAACGTGTCACTCTCACAATCTCAGTCTCTCCAATCTCCTCGTGTCTTTCCCTGCCCTGGTATTTATACTTTTCCCCAATGGCGAGAAACCTTCTGTCACGTGATCAGCTATATATGACCTTTGGTGATTATCCCCACAACTGGGTGGCGGCCATACCATATTAATGTGACTGCATGAATACACACTAATCCTCCCACATTTGTCTTCTGTTCCAGACCCAGCCGGTGTCCACCCCTTATCTCCCACCCCCGCGGCCAATGGCTTGAAGAAATCCCTTTGAACCACACCTGGTAGTTCAGAATTTGTCAAACATCCACAGAACCCCAAAAGGATAACACATTTGAGCTCTCACGACAGAACAGAAGCTCTGGGAAAAGACAAACGTCTGCGATAACGTTCCGATGGATACGGACAGTGGTGGCTCCTCTCCTGCCAGTGAGGTAAGATTGTTGTGTTCGATCAACATAGCTAAGAAGTATTCGAATGTAAAAATCTGGTTTGTTTTCTTCCATATATCGACTATTTCTCGGTCTTCTTCGGTGGACTGAATTTCCCGGTAGTGTCACATGACTTGCATCATGTGACACAAGCTTTAGCATGACCAGTGGGAGGTCTTGACCAATGTCTCTGTTTAAAACCCGCTTCCACTGGGTATGTGTAAGACCTCATATTTTCCTCCAGTGCCAGTTCTCTTCACTGTCGAGGATTTTCACATCCCTTATTGAATCCTGGTGGCGTGTGTTCAACTTGTGTTCACTTACTGCTGATAGTGGTTCAGCAGGGGTAGAAATAAATAGAAAATTTCTGGTAGTCACTAGTCAGCATGACTACCTAGTTGGGAAATCTGGTAGTCCTCAGATATATGTGGTAGTCATATGGCCCAGATTTAAGCAAAATAACATGACAAACACAACATTTCTAAACTATTCCCAATTTTTTTGGTAGTCCACGGACTACTGTTGTCATCATCTTTGGTAGTCAAGCCAAGTTTTTGGTAGTCTGAGGATGACCGGACTACCACTATTTCTATCCCTGGGTTGGTGACATGACATGTATTTGGGTGAACCAGCAGGGATCTCAGGGTGTTCATAGGTTTGTGATATATATGTATATGGAAGAAAACATTTTTTATTTAGCTAAGAAGTAGTTATCCACAAGACAGTTGAACAGAACATTACATGAGCAGATATTAAGTACAGCCCCGTGGTGAACATATAGGCCACCTGGTGTTTTTTGTCAGTGTTAGAATCTGCACCAATGGTTAATGGCGCCTCCAACACAGAGCCACTGAAACAGGAGAGTGAATGAACTTTACTTGTTTACTGCCAAGCTACATGCCACCTGTTTGTTGTTTTGACAGGGATGTCCTGTTAAAATGGCTACCAACACTGCAGCAGCACACATCTGAAATAGTATCCCCAAATATTAAGTTTCAGAATTTTTTGTAGGTTTTTTACGGTATGTCCTGAAGTAGAATTTTTGTTTCAATGAATGTCTGAGGTTGGAACATGTGTTTGTGTAGTTTTTGTTAAATGTAATGATTGAAACCATTTAATGATAATACACATTGAAATGAGATAGTTTTAAAAACAATATGTAACTCTAATTGATACTCTTTGGAGTCACGTTGTGCAGGTCACGCATGATTGGTGATTGCTGTTCTGTTTACTGGTTTCCCTCCCACCAACTCACTAAAGTGGTAGTTTCAACTTGTTACAAATTACACAAGTTTGAGGGTATTTTCTCTTTAACGCGTCTCATAGGTCAAAGTCATCTCTTACTGGAATCATATTAGTGTTATTTTTAAATATAACGAGCACTAGAAATTCTTAAGGCATGCAAGGAAATTAGATCCATTATTTGGTATCCTGTATAAATATAAAAAGACAAAAACCTACGCTGCCCAATCAAATTTGTGGCTATTGATATGGTATTATAAAAGATGGGGTTTTCTCGTATTGATCTGACGACATTGGAGTTAACACCTAGATGCAAAAAAATTAATTAAAAAGAATCATTATAAAGGAAATGTGCAACCAAAGTCGTAATAAAGTCAAAGGTCAACCATTATATCCAATACTTCCTGTGAGTCAACGCTGAATTATTTTCCACTGCAAAAATAATAAAATGACCCTTTTGTACCTAACTTGAAATATGAGACTATGTAACAGGAAGGGCAAATATTGTTCTTGTGGAACTCAGCCGGAATGTTTTGTTGGTTTCTTGAGACTCACAAAGTTGGCCAGGTTACCCAAACATAGTTTCTGAATTCATGATGATGGTATTTGATATCATAGAATAACCTAAAAGGACCCGGTGTGGTTGTCCCAGATTCAGCTGGGCCCTGATTCGCACGAATCTGCTAGATCTGGGACCACAATGGTAGCATGCATGGATTCTGAGTTATTACTAACATAGTTTGCGTTAGTAATACATCAAGTATTCCAATACGATTGGTATTTGCAAGTTTTAAATAAAAATGCATGCACGGTATAAGGTTTTTGAGTAAACTCGGCCCAGGCGTGAGTTATGTCATCATCGGGGACCGGCTGAATTTGGAACCACCACACCGGCACTCACTGTTAACTTAGTCATGATATGATACTTATAAAGGGGTAGCATTGCAAATAGAGTGCCCCATGCCCCATGTCCCAAGTAGCCAGGTCTACTGGGCAAATGTTTACTCATCAAACACAGCAGATAGGTGTATCAGGTACTGGCTGATATTGTAGCTTTTTTCTAGTTGGAAAATGAAACATGTCGGAACCATGGATTAATAGAATGAATTATACACTACAGACTAAAAATGATAAAATTGTTAATTTAATATTAATTATATGTTTGTATGTGTGAGTGTGAATTCATGAGTGCGTGAGTGAATGCATTCATAGATGGGTGAGTGAGTTTACGAGTGAGTTCACGAATGAGTGAGTTCACAAATGAGTGAGTTCATGAATGAATGAGTTTGTGATTTAGTGAGTTTGTGAGTGAGTGAGTTCATTCATGAGCGAGTTCATTCATGAGTGAGTTCGTGAGTGAATTCATGAAAGAGTGAGTTCACGAATGAGTGAGTTCATTCATGAATGAGTTTGTGATTGAGTGAGTTTACAAATGAATTAGTTTGTGATTGGGTGAGTTTGTGAGTGAGTGAGTTGATGGGTGAGTGAGTTCATGAATAAGTGAGTTCATGAATGAGTGAGTTCATGAGTGAGTTCATGAATGAGTGAGTTCATGAATGAGTGAATTTGTGAGTGAATTTGTGAATTCATGAGTGAGTGAGTTCATGCGTGCATGCATGGGTGTGAGTCCATCCACAGGGTTGTGTGTGAGACAGTTAACAATCATCATGAGACATAAGGCGTGTCTGTGTGCGTGCAAGCGTGAAGCCATGCAGAATGTATTTGTATAATACGGCTGTACATAAGTCATGTGGTGTCACACTGACACCCACAGCAGGGACACCACAGCTGGCCCGTGTACCAGCAGTCTAGTCAAGTTAACCAGCCTTCACTCAGTTCAGGCAGAAAGAAACAAATGACCTCTATACCTAGGACTGACAGTCTATAACTCAGCCGTTGACACCGCATTAAAAACTTAGCTTCTGACACGACTGTGCTGGGGCACGGACCAGTAATGTCACCCCTCTGTGGCTATGAATATCAGGGCAACTTTGGGGTGACGTTGTCGCTGGTTTTTCTCATATCTTTTCCTGTTAATTTACATGCATGACTGTGATGTAGCGCACAGATTTCACGGTGCTTAGAGACTGCTTTGCCCTTTCCGTACTTAGTGATGTGCAGTAGCTGGGTGTATAATAATGCTACAAACTGGGAAGTGTTTTGTTTATTTAATAACCGATTGTGCAAACACGCTTTAATGCACAACATACTGACACAAAACAAATCTACATGTTCATTTGATATTTTTGTCATAAAATAGTTAGGACCAACAGGACTTTGACCAACATTTAGAATTCAAGAACAATTTCCCGTATGAATTGCTTAATTACCATTGATTATAATTATACTATAAACTGAATGTGTTACGTGCAATTTTAATAGCCCTTTGAACTACGGTTTCTACTACCAGGTTGGCTATTTTTAATAGAACTAATGTTTTTTTTATTTAATGTATCTAATAGATTTTATATTTAATATAACTTATTGGCACTTTTCTTTATTTCCTGAACACCTCCAAAAACAAGGAGCTAGTAATTAAACATAATCATCGAAAAGGTATTTATAAAATACACATGGACACATAATCTGACGGATGGAATGTGCACTGGGCTCGAGTTATATTACATGAAATTGAATATTCTACACTTATGTCAGCCATGTGTTTTGAGATAAGGACAAATGTAAGGCCTACAAAGTTATCTAAGACTCCAGTTAACCAGCCTGACATTTGACCCCAGGAATTTGAGGGTTGTGACCTTGGGGAACGCAGAGTTTATTAATTTGTTTACATCTTACCCCAAGTAGAGTAAACGGGAACAAGTTTAGACAGAACACACTCCTGGTTGGGTAACTGCCACTTAGTTGAGAGTATTTCAAGCAAACGGTCCATGCGTCTATTTTTGGCCAGGAAGTTATTTACTCTTTAGTAAGTAGAATGTGCTGGTAATGGTTATGTCTATTATGTTTGTGAGGCCGGTCGAGTTAGGCAGCCAAAATCATTGTAACACCCACTCTTTATTGTCATTGTTACTGAGCCTTGTATGGCTCTGTGTAATAGCGTAGGCAGCTACCAGCCAGTTTTATGGCTTATGCATAATGTGAGCTGTTCTCACGAACTGAGTCACGTCAGCAAACGTGATTTTGAGAAAACGCCGCATAAACATTGCAGGTGATAGTTGAAGATTTTTACTTTGTGTCACCAAAGCACACTTTAATGTCTTTTCTGTCAACTGGCAATGCATATTCCTCATTTATATTACTATTTAGTACATTTTGCAACCTTTTTAGAAAGACTACACAACATTTCACGCATGAAATTTCATAATAAAACAATACCGATAAATCGCACTTGTTTGAGTTGCATTCTTCGGGGTTTTCCCTCGTATTTAGTACTATGGGAAAGCCCAACATTTCCACAGTCTGAATCTGCTGGAGGAATTCCCAAATGACGTCAACTTTAGCCAATAGGAGCGCTTAACTGAGAGACCTATCTGTAAGCAAACGTCACCAGTTGCGCGGTGGCGCTGATAGCGGTCCCCTGATTGGCTTAAAGCGCAGTGCGCACTCGCTAGCCGTAAGCAATGTGGAATCGAATGGGTTGCTGCTGCAAAATTATGTAGTATTATATACACATTCTTAGTTATCCAGGAGATATTGTGTCATTGTCAGAATTATTGGTGTATAAGGTAATTGGGGAAATGGCTACATCAGACATTTATATTAAGTTAGGGGCCAAATTGTCAATGCCCTACCCTCACCTTTTTCATCAGTGTAGGGTACATTTATAGTTATCCAGCAGATATTGTGTCATTGTCAGAATTATAGGTGTATAACGTAATTGGGGAAATGGCTACATCAGACATTTTGTGTTAAGTTAGGGGCAAAATTGTCAATGCCCTACCCTCACCTTTTTCATCAGTATGGGTACATTTATTTATTTCAGGAGAGAGACGCCAACGACTCAGACAATGAAGAGTATTGCATGGGTATGTTATATCACACGTGTTCTGTCTTGATCCCCTTCTCCCATGTAGGGTGGGCACTTTGTCACTTAGTTGAAGCGCAGTGGCTCAGGGGTAGAGCTTCGGACTCTCGACTACGAGAACCCGGGTTCGAATCCTGGCTGCGGCGTTAAAACCTTGGGCAAGTTTTTTCACTCTACATTGCTCCAGTTCACTGAGCTGTTTAAATGAGTACCTGACTATAGACAGTGGTGGATATGTGTACGAGCAGCCTTCGCGCATTAATTGTAGCATATGGCTGGATGCTTCCCAGAGAAGCCGAGATGGTATTTGAGTGAACAGGTCTGTCAGGGAAGTAAAGTGTAAAGCGCTTTGAGCGGTCCTGAGGACTGGATACTGCGCTATATAAGAACTGCCTTTACTTTTACTTAGTTGCTCTGCCTTTCTTCTGCAATGGCCGTTTCTGCCTGTTCACATCAGTCCTCCCCAAGTCACATTTCAAGCTCCTCCCATCTTAGTCTTGGTCTTCTTCATTTGCTTGACACACTAAGATAAAGAGCTCTTAAGGAAAATTCATCATTAAACAAAATCCGTTGTTAAATTTAATGAGTACTCAAAATGCAAATATCCATTGCTGTATAACTGAGGATGTCTTTGGCTATGAGAATGCTGAATCCACTGTTTTTGTTGTCACTGAGCTCGGCTTCTGAGGATATTGGTGCCTGAGGATATTGGTGCCATAGGAGTTATTTATTTATTTATTATTATTATTTTAATAACATATCCCAGTGACAGTGTCCTGTTGAGGCTTGATAGTGTTGAATTTTTTTAGATCACTGTTAAGGATCAACATTTATCTTAAAGTGCAAATTCGGGTTAATGAGCTCTTAGCAATGTGAGTGAAAACTGAAATGGTCCCCTGATATGTACTGACAGTAGCCACTACACAATAGTCACATGCAGTGACAACATGCTATGTCAGTGGACACACCGGAAATGAAAATATTGACAACAGGTCTGTAGCTCCATTGATAGTCTCTGCTCTTGTAAACTTCATTAGGCTTTGTTTATCTTGCAAGAAATTTTAATGAAATATCTTAATATTTTGGTCGTATCTAACAATCTTAGTTATATGTAACATATTAAGAAATTTCAATCAGTTTTCCTTTGTGGTAAATATTGTCAGAGATCTCGTGCAGTTTTTGTTGTTGGATGACATTAATTGATTAAATATTTACATTAAATGTCATCCGGGGACTTATGCGGTTTTAATTGTTATATGAAGTTAATTAATAAAATCATGTCTAAGAACTTCTGTGCATGATTTGAGTTGTCCAGTGACGTTAATTAATTACAGCACTGTGTGAAGGATAATTTTTGAGAGGTTTTTAAAAAAGATTGATCCTGGTCAGTTTCTTACAATATTTCAACCATTAATGTTTTAGAATTTTCAGAACATGTTTACTAAAATTAACAGTTTATGCTTCAGTAGAGAAAAAATATATTGTGACGTACTTATGCTCTGTAAAACATGTTTTTGTGTTATTTAAGCCTGCTTGTCTTTGTAGATTCTTTTGCTCCCTGGAGCTCAGTGAATGTCTCGTCAACAGAGTCCGACAGAACCAAGGTAGGTGCTTCATGTAAACACCCACAAAACCAAGGTAGGTGCTTCATGTAACGTAAACACCCACAAAACCAAGGTAGGTGCTTCATGCAAACACCCACAAAACCAAGGTAGGTGCTTCATGTAACGTAAACACCCACAAAACCAAGGTAGGTGCTTCATGTAAACACCCACAAAACCAAGGTAGATGCTTCATATAAACACCCACAATATGGCTGACATTTAACCCTTTAGACTGCAAGCATACGCAAGCATCTTGACACCCTTCAGGCCTTCACCCTTCTGAGGGTTGTTAGTGAACCCCTAAGATTTTGGTGTAATAATAACATTATTTATTCACGATGACCTTATAAAATGTACACTTTATCTCCCTAAGGATCGTGTGTGGTAACGCAAGTGTATTGTAAAACATAATATATATGCACTAAACAATTTAATCGACTACCTTATACATTGCGTAAGGCGTTAAAATATAGTGAATAAAAAATTGAATAACAATAAAAAATAAAAAAATATTTCAATAAAAGTAATAATAAATAGATAAATTTATAAAACAAGATAAATGGTATTATGTGTGAACATCTAGGAGAAAAGCAGAGTATATTAATAAAATGACAGGTCAATTACAGTTAAGTAAAATCAACAACAGATTATACATATAATAAAATTATGTACAGTCCATGTATAAGTTGACCCCGGCAGTTATCACTGCCTGACCTCTGAACTTTGACCTGTCTCAGGATGACCTGATGATTATCCGAAACGCAGAGACAGAGGAGACGGAAGATGTTGACCAGGTCAAAGGTCATCACCCCAGCTTCGCATTGGCTGAGCAGGTAATCTTGGCGTCTCTGTGCATTGGTCACCTTCTCCAGAGGAAACACGTCACTTTTATTTAAAATGTTTAAAATGAGTAACTAATAAATAAAATTATAAAAAGAACTGGCAGGAAAAGTTTAAATAAATGAATACAAATATGCTATAAAAAATGTCAGTGAATTTGTGTAATATACATGGTGTATGACTGATTGAAATCAAACTGGAATAAAATATATTATTACTGGTCTTGAAATCACAAGTAGCTGTTGTAACTTTGATGTATTAAAATAATTTCTGAGATATTGTGGATCTCAAACTAGCTGGTTACTACAGATTGTTGGTATAGTTCTTTGTAGAAAATAATCCGATAACTTAATAGATCCAGCAACTGTAATCATCTTGTAAGATGAAACAGCAGAGTTTGCTGTTATTGTCTCAGTCTGACATTATAAGCAGACCTTGTCTTTTATAAATACATATTTAATGGTCATATTCTTCTTAAATAAGAGGAATTGTATTGATGATAACACATCATGTGCTTGGAGGCTGGAAACGTTGTATTAAAGTTATTTGAATGTTGTGTTCAGATGTAAAGAAAACATTCAACCTGTAAACGTACTCTATTGACATCTATTATTGACATCTGTAATTGTCGCCACCCAGAAGTACATTTGAAGTTAGTTGATTCCCACACACCACATGGGAACTAATATTAAGTGGGGCAAAGATTCAAAGATTCAGATTCAAAAAACTTTATTATCCGTTTAAAAACATATTAAAAACGGAAAATTTTCTTTAGTCACACATAAAATAACAGTAATAAAAACATTGGTGAATCATATCTACAATTGTCAATACAATATAAAATGATACTAAATATTGTCATCACTAAAATAGGTAAAGTATCATGATAAATTACGAATAAATATAGCTACTAAGATAAATAAATAAATAAGCATGTATAATTTCTTAAAATGGGTCTCTGATTGGAGACAATAACATTAGCAATAACATAATACTAAAATTGATAAATAAATAAGAGTAAATAAAGAGTTACCATAAGAATATGAGACACATAAAATGTAAAAATTAATTAATGACTCGTTAAAAACAGCATTATCATTTAGCATTTAAAATTAAAATAGCAGAGGGTACAAACGATTTTTTGAAGAGATTCTTTTTGGCTAATGGCACTTTTAGGCGTCTCCCTGATGGCAGTTTCTGAAAGGCCTGATTAAGAGGATGAGCAGGATCATAGAGAATTTGTGTGGATTTCCTTTTCAGTGCATCTTTATATATGCTGGACAGCTGTTTTTGATTGTTGCCAATTAACTTGCTTGCTGTGTTAACTACGCGAGCAAGCTTTACTTTATTTTTTCCACTGACATTGCCATACCATGTAATTATATTAAAAGAAAGAACGCTCTCTATCAAACTTCTGTAGACAAGTTGGAGAATGTGCTGGCTAACATCAAAGCTTTTAAGCTTTCTCAGTAGAAAAAGTCGTTGTTGGGCTCTCTTGTATACATAATCGACAAGTACGACTGGTGAACTTAACTTGGTCATAACAATACCCCATCCATAGTGTGAGGCTGTGATTCCTGGTGACAGTTGGCTTTAGTTCAGTCCATCATAGTTATGTTACCTTAGGTAGAGCCACTGCAACATGTGTTAGCTAATTACACGATGGATAATTATGTTACTGGTGACCCAGTTGGTGATGCCAAGTCCAGATTTTACATTGCGTAACAGATGTGTAAAGCAAGGAATGCTGCAGCATGTGTTACTGTGAAATGTGACACAAATGTAGGTCAGTCATTGACATGTGATGTATGCTGGGGTCATATTATGATTGACCTTGACATCGTGGAGAAACACTGCATTAAGGAATTATGCCAATAATATAAATGTTTGATTTCTATAAATATATGTATGTATTATATAGAAATATATATTTCTATAAAATATGTATTTATCGAAAGCAGATTTGTATTACTGTATACATATAGGATATGGGAGATGCAGGGCCAGGGGCAGGGGCAGGGGCAGGGGCAGGGGCAGGGGCAGGGGCAGGGGCAGGGGCAGGGGCAGGGGCAGGGGCAGGGGCAGGGGCAGGGGCAGGGATGTGAATGGAATAGAAAAATGAAGTAATGTTATGAAATTATGAATTATTGGGAAGTGAAATAAAATGGAGGGTGCTTTAAAAAAATTTGTAGCACCTAAATCTTGAATAAACCAAGCTTAGAGGCAAAAATAGGCGCAAACATGGGAAACACTAAATGTAATGTTAATATCAGATCATACCTTACCTTAGGATACCTTAGGCTTAGGACGGTTCTAATCGTAGGATTGTGTGTTCCTCTGTGATCAGCTCTTCGTTTTCATTATCTATTAATATTAAATCGCGTGTTCCGGTTCTATTGTTAGTAATTCTTAACGGTGCTTCGAAGTCATATACAATATCCTGGTTATACCAAAATTTGTCTAGTCGTATTTTAAATGAATTTAGAGATTTTGCTGTTACCACTGTGTCAGGGAGACTATTCCATGGTTCGGTAATTCGAATTGGAAATACATTTTTTCTTAAGTTTAGTTTGGCTCTTTGTATGAATAGTTTTAGAGAATGTCCTCTGTTTCCTGTTCTTTGTGATATCTCATTATTTTTCAACAGATGTGGTACAGATTCGTGGTCATAAATGTTGTGTATTATTTTATAGACTTCTATCATGTCTCCTCTTAATCTTCGATATCCTAATGTAGGTAGTTTAAGCAATTTGAGTCTTTCTATATATGATAGGTCCCTCATACCTGGTAATTCTTTAGTGGCTCTTCTCTGAATATTTTCTAAGGCAATTTTGTGTTTTATTTTATATGGGTGCCATACTGCCATAGCATAGTCTAGGTGTGTTCTAACCATTGTTTTGTAGAGTGGCAAAAAAGTATGTTTATCTAGAAATTGGAAGGATCTTCTAATTATTTTGGTCATTTTAGTTGCCTCGTTTACCACTTGGCTTATATGTTGATCAAATGTGAGTTTTGAGTCAAAGGTTACCCCTAGGTCTTTTTGTTTATCATGTGTGTCTATTGTTGTTGTGACATTGTTCATTGTTGTGTAGTATTGATTTTCACCTACATTATTTTTTCCAATTTCCATATGTGTACATTTATCTGGGTGTAATGTGAGCATCCAATCATGACTCAATTTTTCTATGGTGGTTATGTCCTGTTGTAGTATATCTTGGTCATTGGTATTTATTATGGATCTAAATATTTTAATATCATCAGCAAATAGAAATGTGTCAGATTGAGTAAGGTCTGGTAAGTCGTTTATGTATAATACAAAGAGTAAAGGTCCTAGGACTGTTCCCTGCGGTATTCCAGATGTTACATCATGCCAATTCGACTCTTTTCCATTTACTGCCACCTTTTGTCTTCTGTTTGAGATGAAAGCCTCTATCCAGTTTACTATTTCTTTACTAATATTTAAACTGTTTAATTTACTTATTAGTCTTTTGTGTGGTACAGTGTCGAAGGCCTTTTTAAAGTCCATGTATATAACATCTGTGTGGTGTCCTCTGTCTATTTCATAGGTCCATGTATCTAGTATTGTTATTAGTTGTAAGATTGTAGATCTGCCAGAAATAAAGCCATACTGTTTTGGACTGAAAAGACCATTTTCTTTCATATAACTGGTAATGTGATTTCTGACTATTTTTTCCATACATTTGCAGACTATGCTTGTTAGACTCATTGGACGGTAATTACTGGCTAATTTTTTATTTCCATTTTTGTAGATTGCTGATATCTTTGCATCCTTCCAATCATCAGGAATACAAGATGTTTTTATCGATGTTTCAAATATTTTACACAGATATCATGGTGGAACATTTTAATTTTTAGGTTTTTGCAGAAGAGTTATACATATAATTTCAGATTATATCAAGCTGATGGGAAGTTGGTTATAGTACAATATTAATAGAAAACAAAATATAAAGAATAACACCAAACTGACTATGTTTGTAACGTAGGAATCTAGTAGCATCACTGTTCAATCACATATTTGTATATCATGCTGCCACCTGGTGAATTAGCCTGAACTAGCTGTTCTGTGTTCTCACCATGTGGCAGCACCAGGTAGCTGAGTAGTTAGAAAATTGAGGCCAACTCATGTGAATATGAACTGACGTCAGACCACAATAAGGGGTTCATCTGCCATTACCTGATGACTATATAGAAATATTGTTATGCTGGTTGTCTGAATTTCTGTGAGGAAATACATATGTAGTGTGGAGTGAGTAGTGTGGAGTGTGCAGCGTCTCATCAGAGCTGTCAATTTATGAGAGATGACAGTCGGTGTTATTTGGTATATTGATAGTTTTCATACTGTAATTTTTATTGGCAATGTCAACAGGACAGATCACTAACAGGTTTGAAAGGGTGTCAGGTTTCAAAGTAATTTGTGGGAAACTGAGGTATAACAATTTAACAAATTTCTCAGGGCACGTTTACCAGTGGATTTTCAATAATAGACATATTCAAATTATGTAGGTCATGAAGGAAATGTTATGATGGCTGCCTATGGAAAAGTAAAATGTGGACTTACATAATCTGTGGCAATTTCAGACTTCCCACTGTCTGGGTCATTCCATGTCAAGTCAAACGATGGTCAAAAAGTTGGTGATTCAGAATTCGCTTACATTTTGTCCAATGATTAAGCAGCCATATATGACTAACAGTGCAGAAAAATAAGTATAAAACAATTATAAAAACAAAATAATTAATTTATCTGGAAAGTCAAAATAGTGGGTGGGACAAATACACACCTGAACCAACGGATGAATCATACACATCATTGTAATTATTGCTGTACGTTAAGGGTTGAGTGATACCCTGCAGTTATGTCATAATAAGGGGAGTGATACCCCCATTACTGCCAAGAAAGGGAGTGACACCCCTACAGATGAAGAGGAGAGTGAGACCCCAGAACTGATCTTAAGTGAAGATGGGAGTGAGACCCCCACAACTGGAAACTAGGAGAGTGACATCCCTGTAACTGTGTTGTAGCGAAGGGGGTGACACCCCTACTACCATGAAGATGGGTGTGACACCCCCACAAATGTGTGTGATGAATGTGTGCAACTTGCTGAAGGACATTTGACAGCTGCATCGACCAATGACAGTATCCGTTACAAAATGAGATCTAATTGAATGCGATTATCTGTAGAAACACCACTGTCAGAAGCTGATGTCCTAAATTAGTATTATAGTACTTGACTTTTCTATTAGGGACCATCCCCACAATGTTACAGTTTACCAATGAATGATACTGCTGCTGTGAGAAACGTACTGTCTGGTTCTATGAATTTGTGTATGATTTGTAATATTAATATAAATATTGTAATATTAAGTATTGGCAAAAATAATGATAATTTATTTATAAAGTGCCATATATCCAGAATATACTACTGCTCAGAGGCGTATAATGTACAACATTGGTAAAGTATAAATATATAAAATATACCAATAAATTAAGCCTACATGGTAAAGATTTTTTTTAATGATAATTAAAATAAAATAGATCAATAAATAAAGAAAGCTTCTAAAAATCCTAATATATATAACCTAAGCTTATCAGCAATAAATGAATAGATAAAATAATAAATGAATAATAATCTAGACTGATAAGTTAATAATAAAGTTAGTAACTAAAATAATTTTAGAAACTATAATTATGGGTAAAATAAATAAATTATTACAGTGTACACATTACAAGTAGTCTACATAAAATTAGTGAAAGTCGCATAGAAGCAGGGTTCTATAATCCTTCAAATAACTCAGTCAGTAGCACTGCATATAATAATAATAATAAGATAAGTTATAATTATTGAACCTTGGAAACCAAGCTCAGGTGAAGACAAAAGATTAGTCAATCTCTAAATCTATTAAGCAGTATTCCAACTACCAACAGATGCGTCAAGGTGCCAAAGAGGTAGGTTGGATAAGCAAGTTTGATAAAGATAGTTTTCTTTAATGGCAATCAAATTTTGTAATATTTTCAACTGATCTTTATATTTCCCCACACTAACTCAATAGTAGCAAAATAATACATATCAGCTATATATGACTTGAATGCAAGCATTATTTCTTACCAATAATTTATCTCAGTACAACACAGTGTGAAATATAACAGTGCACTGCCAAGACTTGTTAGCAATATAGGTGACATTTAGCTATAACAACATATTTTATTAAAAATAATGTATATTAAAGATAGTCTACTGGTTAGCTATTGTGTGAAGCTTGGCCTACAATCAATGCTATCCCCATCTATTCATGTCAGTACTATACAGTGTATAAGGTGACTAGAAAATACTGAAATTAATTAAACATTATTAGGCGATTAGTAAAAATAAGGCCCACAATACAATCTTTATTTGTACTAAATGAATTTGTATATGTATATATATGTTTTATATGTATATATATATATATATATATATATATATATTATATATAATTATTGCATAATTTTACCTCTGACCAATCTCTGACTAGATGTGACAGTTATGTACTAATGATATCAGTAATAAATTACCTGCCACTTTCCGGCATCATGTATACTAGCTACATACGTTCACAATATCACTTAGTCATAGTTTCATGATGCTGTGGATCTTGCTAGAGTTGACTTTCATATACGGTCCCTTTGTTGGTCACAGTGTGGTCATGTGACAGTGCAGTAGACATCCAGTCGCTGGGAAATCAATGACCAGTTTGCCGGGAATCTTCCCTGAGCCCTGCTGGTCCCAGGATAGTTTCCATGGAAACCTCTGTGAATATAAGTGGAACGTTTTGTTGAAGTGAAATGAAAATTCACGTAGTGCACAGATTTCACTGCGTGAGTGGCTGTGCATTTTAAGTGTTGGAACTGGATTGCCTGGGGGATTTATGCGATGCTGTGAAGTCAATGCTGTGGATTATTGGATACGGATTATCTGAGGATTATCTTGCCAAAGAGTTTTACGTTGTTACCTAGAGATGATCATTGCAGTGGATTATCAAGATCAAGTGTTTGACAGCTCCTATGAAAGGATGAGTTTGTGTCTGCTGCCAATTGTTACATGGCTTGTGTAAGAAACTCGATGGAAAAAGAAAAAACTAGTTCTAAATGTCAGTGGCTGTTGTCTTAACACACGAAGGAAACTGCAAACAAAAGCAAGGTTTGGACATGCATTGACTGCATTTTGTATAATTATAAAACCTTTCATCACGGCATATTATTATGCAAGAAGCATTGTTGCAAGTCGATGTTGGAAATATCAAGAAAACACTGGATTGGCGTTAGCTTGTGTTTGTTACGACAGAGCTGCTAAATAACAGTTGCATCCGTCAACTTGATTCTACTCGTGTTGTGAAGCTGCAGTTGATGCCAGATTCTTGGACTAATATTGCGGATTTGCAGTGGCTCCGTCCTAATTTATCCAAACAATTTGTCGCTCTTTGAATCGAGATAAAAACAGATTATGACACTTTGGAGTACTTATGCTATAACGCTGTCATCAACCAATCACTGTTCTTTGGTTTCCTAATCTGCGCTGTGAGTTGCCTTCCCACAATGCTCAGTCTCAAATTGTCGGACATGATGCGGCTGTTATGTCGACGTAGTTGTCACCGTGGTTACGTGGCAACCATTGCTCAACAGGTAGGTGCTGCCACCTAGTAGTGAAAACCAGACTTCGTAATTATATTTCTTTGCATATCTACATGTTTGTACAGTGTATTCAACAATTTCTTAGCTGGTTTTATTCCGTCTAGAAATTCACTTCTTCAGAATCCAAGCAGAAGGGTATCTTCAGATTATATTACAATCAAACCTCACTTTATGTCCACCATGATAATATAACTGTTGAAGATAACACATCGTATTCTTCTTAGACAAGAGGACCTGTGTTGATGATAACACATCGTATTCCTCTTAAACAAGAGGAACTGTGTTGATGATAACACATCGTATTCCTCTTAAACAAGAGGACCTGTGTTGATGATAACACATCGTATTCCTCTAAAACAAGAGGAACTGTGTTGATGATAACACATCGTATTCCTCTAAAACAAGAGGAACTGTGTTGAAGATGACACATCGTATTCCTCTAAAACAAGAGGAAC